>JAGDQP010025398.1:0-26947 GCA_022664845.1 Lepisma saccharinum | reverse complement strand
ATCAAAAATTCCAAAGTTGCACAAAAAAAGGCGATAGTTCTGTAGTAGCAAGTGGTAAAAATTTCATCCCTGGGACTTTATTAGTTTTTGAGTTATTTTTTTCAATGACGTGAAATACGTGATTGATTTGTGTCAATTTTGTTCTAGAATTAATAAATTAAAAATTATGACAACAATAAAAACCTGATATTTCAATTATGAAAAGTACGCAATCGCTTTTCGAGAACTACTTGGAGCTGGAATTGTTGTGGGACCTCTCATGCTACCGGACCTGCTCTGCTTTTAATTAAGAAACGTTAGGATAATTTTACACGCGTCCCAAAATGAATTTATGCCCATGTTCATAGAATAGAAACGTGATATGATTACATCATTTATTATGCTCACATGATAATTGTTTACGTACATATTTCATATTATATAAACCTATACTAACTTTACAAGAAATATATCAGCTGTAGATTAGATAAGTTTTGCCAATAAACTCACATTCACCAGTACATTTTCTTAATATATAAATATATTTAAAATATACATAGTACATAAATATATTTAAAATTAAAAGTGTTTAGATAGTAAAGCACTCTTGTACTCTGTGAGCATATAGTACCCTATATTTGGGTATTGAGAACACAATAGGATCTCGACAGTTTTATAACCCTTGTGTATACTATAGTAGACTTCTTTAGAGTAAATTTAATTTGAGCTTCGTTAAGGTTCGTTATACACTTTATAAAAGTACATTTGAACACACAGAAGTCGGGAGTTTTGCTTTATTCATTCGGACCAAATGCGTAGAGGACACAGTATTCTACACCCGTCAAAAGTGAAAGTATCTTCTTGAGTTTGTCTCCTTGAATATTACTATCCAGAAAAGATGAAAGACAATTATTAGTGTAATTAATGGTTAATTATAACCCTTGGGTCCCTTTTTTTTAAAAAAGAAAATAAATACATTCTCATGGTAGGCCTATTAGGTAGTTGAGCCGTCAGTGTGTCTCCACCTTGTTAGTTTACCGGTTAGGCGACGAACCTGTTCATATTTATTTATTTTCGCCTATTTATCATGAATCACATGAGTTCGTTCATATCAAAACAGTTTGCATTTCTACATACATTTACAGTTTGCATTACCACAGACACATCTTTACACACACACAGCGACAGCCAATAATCCAAAAATTGTTACGAAAAGCCATGTGTCATTATTAATCCATTAAATAGGGGAGGGTATATGTTTTTTAGTTGTTCGACTCCAGTGGTCCACCATGCTAACGGAGCTTTTTCAAACATTTTCCCTCAACAACTCGTTTCCTTTGCCTCCCTATCCCTGCCCGAGCCTTAGATGCCTAAATACCACAAATAAAATTCAGCTCTGCCTTTAACACACACTATCTGCTTGTTCTGAAAGCGGTTGCATCTAAGGTATAATTTACTTTCTCTACCCCCAAAATGTAGCATCTACAACAGAAATGTATTCTTTCCAACATGTGTAGAAGTGTTGAAACGCACAATATAACAGTTTCGAAATTAAAATTAAACTTTATTGTTTATGGGTCAGTCCAGTAACTTTGGACTTCGGCCCGTCACGATTCGCCTTAAGCTGTTAAAATCCATGCCCCTGCCGGGACCTTCGAGCCTATGGCCTATCGCCGCAGACTGCTCGGCCGACATAACAGTTTCGAGTAATACAGGTGTGAAATAAGAGTGAAAGAGCAGAAAGGCCAAGGGCCTATTTAGATGCATCCGCGTTCAGAACAAGCACATGGTGTGAGTGTTGAAGGAAGAACTAAAACCAGATCACTTTTGGTTAAAGGTAATATGCACCGTTTATAATAAAATATATTGTCTAACTTGACTTATTCTAACCTGTCTTCGTTCGCTAGGCATACTGTCCGTGATTGTCGTATCAAAATACTTTTCCTTCATAACACGAAGTAACGATTTTAGTTCGTCTGCCGTCGTATGTAACTGGTGAATTCAAAAACGTCTTAATTTTATTTATGGTCTTCCATCTAAGGCTCGGGCCGAAACAGGGAGGAAAAGGAAGCGGGAAACCCTCAATCAGGACAGTCAGCCGCTTCAACTGAACAACTCAAAAACGTATTTAACGAATTAATAATGTTACATCGCTTTTCGTAACAATTTTTGGCTGTCGCTGTCAGTGGCGTATCCTGACTTTTAAGTTTGGGCATGCAATGTTATTAATATTACTATTATTATTATTAAGAAGTATGTTTGCGAATTAGAGATGACTTTCATCTAATTGTTCTTTACAAACTTGCAATTCCCTCTTTCTTATTGTCATAGACCTCGAGTAACGAAGTTCGACACATGGTAGTTTCACAGGTGATTTAAAAGTGTTTCAATCGGATGCCAGTTTTTAACGATGAGTTCATGAAAAAGGTTACCGGAAAGGTGATAATTTCTTCTTGTTTGGGTGGTAAATATATTTTCCTACATAAAAAGAATAGGATGGCGTGGCGGGTATACACAAGACATCGAGAGCAAGAAAGAATTTGAAACAAAAATTATCATCTGTTGCCGCTCACGGAAATTACAGCTGCCACTAAGGAGGAAGTAATTAAGTTATTCATAACTTTTATCCTTTTCTAGATGAAAGGCAAAATTAGGAAGTATCCTCAGTAAAGTCAAGAAAATAAGAGCTACACATATAGAAGTTTATCTTGTGATTTTCTGGAAATACAAAAATCCACAGATATTCCACACAGAATTCCACTCGACGCAAATTACACATAACTGTGAAAATTACATACATTTTGTGGAATTCCACATACATTGGCAGCGCTGCAACACACACAGGCTAGATGGCAACTATGCTGAATGCAACTTCTAGACTTGCATGCATTTTGGATTTCTCCCGCTTCATTCACCCAATAAGCCACACGTTCACAGGCAAGCGGACGACAAAGATCTTGAGTAGACGCCCACATACATAGACGAGAATACTGCAGCGCCACACGTGAACAGTTTAGTAAACTATTGCGGGTACTGGTCCAGGATATCAAGCGGTTTCGTAATTTCTCAAAATCTTTTCTGTTTTCTTCTTGGAAAATAATAAAATAAATAACCTAGAATTCGAAGGCATGCAATGCATGCCTTGCATTCATGGAGAATACGCCGCTGGTCGCTGTGTGTCTGTGATAATTATTTGCATGGGAATGCGCGGTATATAGTGTACATATAACACAATAGCTGGCGTAGATAAAGTAAATTTTAGCCGTAAAATACAATCTAAGTAGGTACTTTTCTCCAATGCTTTCAGACTTTCAACCTCTTCCCGTGCAATTTAGAACTGATTCCCCCATCTTTAAGAATTTAGCCGTCAAAAATCGATAAAAACCGTGCAAAACTCCACTTACACCCTTTCAATAATGACTTTACACCCCAAAACTGAAATTCCTAGAGTAATTCCAGATTTCTGACGTTTCGTCAATTCATGCCACAAGTTCTCTTCACCTTTCTTTCATATAGAAGGTGTTCCGGCAATCAAATATTAATTGTTTTTCGTAAATGAATCATTTTTTTTAATTTTATTCATCTGTAATTTTATTACTCGTTTGTTTGTTATTTACTTTTCGAGTTCTGAGGTCATTGCCTTCAACTTTGATTTCGCTGATCGATTATTTAATACGTTCGATCAATCGATAATTGAAATCAGACCGGAATCTCGCAATCTGATTGGCTGAAAAGTTATAGCCTCTACACAAGGTATAATGATTGAATACTTTAACCTAACTAGCGCCATCGCCAAGACGTGACGCGTCAGGAATACCATTTTTGCTAACCTCACGACCTCTTCCAGCGCTAGAGAGTCGCACGCGTGATCAAGCTAAGGTCTTTTCGGGAATCGGCCCCCTGGCCTTATTGAAAGTACCATCCCAGCATTGCCAGGTGTATCCAAGAGAAACAAGCTCGTCAGGAAAGCAGGAACCAGGAACTGAACCAGAGACTTCCCGATTACAAGACGAGCACTCTTACTTTTCTAACGTGGTTCTTTCAGAAGATTTCATCCAGGGGGCTTGTGGGTGGGGCGCTAAGGAAAATATAAAAAGGTATATCGACTCCAATGTACTAAAATATAAAGTAACAATAATTTAACTTTATAATATGTCGTATTTCCCTAGTTAACCTCAAAATAACATGAACAATGTTCATAAAACGTGCTATTATATAAAAATTTCAGTATATGTATGAGTAATACAAATGTTGAGACTATTTATTTCGAGGGGGCGGTTGAAAATCTCCGGGGGGGATGGGCTAAGCCTCCCGAAAGCATGCCTGAAAGAAACCATGGTTCTAGCTCGTCAGTTATATATGGCCGTGGTCAATATATGCATCCAAGAATGTTTATGGTCAATATCGTTATGATCCTTTGCGGGATCACTCAGGTAGATAAATTAAGGTAAATTCAAGTAGAGCGGGATCGAGTAGGATCATTGTGAATAGAACTAGACTTGATTTGTGTTTTCCCAACACCAATTTATTATAAAAGTTTCCAATATATGTATAGTACAATAATATTTCACTTAGCCCGATTTATAAGTATAACTAGGGTTATCTCGGACTTGTGCCTTTTGACGCTATATGACTAAGTGGATATATATTTGACTTGTGACGGACCCCGTACCAGGTTCCAGGTATAGTTGGTTGTTGCTTCTAGGCTGTTGAGAAGCGACCACTTGATTGTGATACAGGACTCCTGTTGTTGGTCCTTTTTATAATGTTTTTTTCTTCTTCCTCCTCTTTAGGTGCGTCTTATTACTTCTTTGTTCCACCACCAGGGTTTACTGTCGTCTGCTGTTTGTGTTGACATAAACACCTTTGTGTGTTTATGTCACACTAACTTATTGACACAGTTACTATCTCATTATGATATATAATTCCGTATGTGGTTAATCAGTCCATAACTGCTTATAGCGTGTAACTGATTAGGACTGTTAAATACTCATAATTGAATTTGGAAAATTAACTTTATTCACTGAAATGTCATGCTTCCATGAAAATTGATTTTGTATGCTATTCGGAAATTCTTTCAGCCGATTTTGTTTATTTTAATGTATAGGTAAAAAAAATGCAACAATTTGATACGTCAGATGCTTCAACTGCTGAATTAGTACAGCAGCCGAGGGGTAAACACAATTTTTTAATAATTTTTTTTTCATTTGCCTTGGGCATCTCCCACAATTCAAGATGGAGTTCCCCGATAGCCCGATACATCACTGTTCAATGCATTGTTCCATATGACTGAAAAATGCCATATAACACACCCTAATTGTATTAAGTATTTTTGCCGTTAGTAGCTTTTAAGTAGACTCTATTTATGATGAAAATGGCTGATGACATTTTGTCACTGTTGGACAAACGATCCTCAATAGTAGTTCAATACCTTAGGTACACTAGAACGTAGCGAGGGTAGTTAGTGCGTCCTTAGAGAATCAAATCGAGAATCGTAAGCATGTGTACTTTACACATGCCAGTTACCTTCTTTTTTTGCCCTTACCTCCTATATCAGAAAACTTATTTTATTAGCACATCAACTCATAGTTGAGATACTCCATTGATATCCTAAAATAATGATGAAATAAAATAACTGATGTTCTGTATGATTCAATCATATGACACATGCCTGATGGCGTGAATGACTGATGAGATCTTGAACTGCGGGTGATATTCAAGGATTACATGGTGTCATAAGCAATTTTCATCTTAAATAGACTTCACTTCAAAGTTATCAGTGATAAAAAGTACTTAATAAGAAAATTGTAGGTGTAGCATATGACACATGGCACAATAAGTTGAACAGTCACGTCATCTACGGACGCCATTTTGAAATTGTATCACCCATTTTCATCTCAAATAGACTCTACTTCAAAGTTATCAACAATTAAAATAATATAAAAATTTTGAGTGTCATTCGACAGTATCAGTCATATTATAATGCGTTGAAGAGTGACGTTATTGGTGAACACCATCTTGAATTGTGGGAGTTGCCCAAGGGTGAGAAAGTGTCATCAACCATTTTTATCTTAAATAGACTCTTCTTCAAAGTTACTACTAATAAAAATACTTAATACCAAAGTTTGGTTGTATTATATGACATTATTCAGTCCTAATGTCCTGTTCGGTCCTAATGTCCACTATTGGTAACAAATTGTTTTGGCGGGTAGAGATCATATCACCTGGGGGAGTTGCTGGACTCCCACTAGGCGCCTCCCCAGGTGGCGGATAGGGGAAGGCCTACCAGATATGGTAGGTACCGGAAGTCGGGGAGAACCAAAACCAGCACTGCTGCCTTGCAGTTTGTAGAGGGATCTACAAAGGCTAGGGGAAGAGGACCTCGACAGAAAACTCCTGGTCCTCGAGGTTGGGTTTTGAGCGTTGGGCCAACTACTCTACCTCGCAAAAATAACATCAGTTCAGAAAACAAAAACACAGCCTCGGAAAGGTGGATCGAAGGATAATGGACAAGGAAATACGGAAAAGGACCATGACTGGAAGATAGCAACGTGGAACATTAGAACAATGAAACTACCCGGAAAGATGGAGGAAATTGCAGAAGCAGTACACAGACTCAAAATAGATACAGCAGCATTGCAACAAAACAGATGGAAAGGACAAGGAAGAATAGATAGGAAGTCATATACATGTTACTATCGAGGGAACGAAGATAAAACGGGGAACTATGGAACAGGATTCATTGTGTCGAACAGAATCAGGAACAAAGTAATAGCATTCGAGCCTGTAAACGAGAGGTTAAGCAAAATAAGAATAAAAGGTAAATTCCAAAACATGACCTTAATCATGGTCCGTGCGCTGACAGAAGAAAAAGCAGAAAGAGAATAAGAAGGATTTTACGAAACACTGGAGAAGGAATATGAGAGAACACCAAAATTTGACACGAAGATAATACTGGGAGATATGAATTCTCAAATCGGAAGAGAGGAATTTCATGACCAAGTTGCAGATAAACACTCACTGCACGAAGAGACCAACGAGAACGGGGCAATGCTGAGTCAATTTGCAATGATAAATAGAATGATAATCAAAACCACCTGCTTTCCGCACAAAAGATTCCACCTAGGAACCTGGAAATCACCTGACCATACGACAGTAAACCAAATAGACCATTTTCTGATTGACAAAAGACACTCATCAACCATCACTGACGTACGAAGTCATAGATGACCTAACTGCGACACAGATCACTATTTAGTTAAAGCAAATCTTAGACAAAGAATAACAAAACAACTGGTAAAAGGAACGAGAGGAGTAAAGTGGGAAAATGAGAACTTTAAAATAACAAGTACCAAAGAAAACTACAGGCAAGTTATAAGTGATAAACTAGGAAAAACAGAAGACTTCCCAATGGAGAAAATAGTGCCAGCCCTCCGCTGGGTCGACGCCGGTCATGGTCGGGTCGCACTCGGTTCCCGATCGTCGGGTCGACAACCACAAAAATAGCAAAAACCTTCCAGAAAAACCCTCAGCTTGGCCGGCATCGGCCCGACAGTCAAAGTCGGGCACCAGGCGTTTGCCGCCGTCGGCACAGCTAAGACGGGCCCGCATATGACTATAAGAAATGTGTTTAGTTGGCCAAAACAAATCATGAATACTGTCTATTTGTGTACACACAGTTAGTTTCATTTTATCTGTTGCTCTCATGATGATTGACGGTGTCGATTTTACAACAATAAATAATCCCAGTGGCTGCTGTGGGGTTCGAACACAGGAACGTTTTGCATTTCTCTTTGGAGCTCGTCGTTTTATCCACTCATCCATGGATCCACGTTGTGAGATTGTTGCTCTTTTACGGTGTCTGCATTAACAGGCAGTCTAGAATGGAGTTGCTACGCGTTTTTCACCATCATGTACAAATAAAAATTAAGAATACTTTCCTGTTTTCTTTCTTTTGTGCAGTTTTTCTTCTTTAATACCTTGATCAATGCTGCACTATTAAATTTGCATTTCTCAATAAGTGTAATATGTCGCCTTAGAAAACACACATAAAGCGAAATCTGTCATAGATTAATGACCTATTAACGAAATTAAATGTTTTGAAATGTAGTTTAAAATTCAATGTTTTCAACGTGCAAACGAGAACATGATAAATGTAGTTAATTTCATTGTATTTGCTTGCTTTGTATCTTTTGATATTTTTCGCTACAGATTTCTGTAAAAAGACGAATGAAATTAAGAGATAAATATGTTTTAATATAATAAGCATATTTTAATATTAGAGAGTTACAGTCCTCGGCCAGAATTCAGCCCATTCAAATGCTGACGCCCATATTTCAACCGTCGGTGTAGAGTCGGGTTCAAAACAAATGCCGAGTGAAGCCCGACGATCCTAACTGACATTTGCAATTGATTTTTTCATCTCTATAATGAAGAAATTATTGACTATTGTAGATGAATCGTGACTATCACTAATTTTAATTGCAATTGTTTTCTGCTGACTGTCTCATAGTTGGTGGCCCGCCTTCTTCTCGACTATTCTTGCCGTCATATTCCCGCCTTGTTAGGACACATGGTCGGTATTTTCCTCAGTCCCGACCCAATTCCATAGTCAGGACAAGGGAGGCAAAAAAATCTTTCCCAACCTTTTGCCAACCATTTTCACAAAATGTACTGGTGTGATTTGTACACTGCAATGATCAGTTTCAGCTAGTTAGATCACTCCTAGCTTCATTCTTTAGGCCACTTTGACAACAGGATATTTTGCCTAATGCGCCCATTTGCCGTCGGGCCGCCGGTGGACCGCCTATAAATGCGACTTTTTCCCGATTGTCACACCCCAGACGCCGGGCCGGTGGTGGCAAAATTTGGACCGTCGGGGTTGGGGCGCATTTTCTTCACTGGGTTAGGAAGCAACGAAACAATCGACAACAACTGGAACAGATTAGAAAAAATTCTCATAGAAGCATCTGAGGAAGTAATTGGAAAGGAAATTTGGAAAAAAGAGGAATGAGTGATTTGATGAGGACTGCAACTGTAATTCAGCAGAAGAATGAAGGAGAATTAAAATGATTCAAAAAGAGACTAGAAGTAACAGTGAAAGATATAAAGAGTTAAGGAGAGCAGCAAACAGAACATGTAGACAAAAGAAAAAAAGAATTCTTAAAACGGTCTATAGAACAGGTAGAACAACTAAGCGGAGCAAATGAAACAAAAAAAGTTCTATACAGCATGGAAGAAAATGACTAAAGGATATATACCGAGAGAAATAGGATGCAAGGACAGCAATGGCAACATGATTAGCAACACGGAAGAAATATTGACAAAATGGAAAGAATGCTTCCATGAACAACTCTATGACGAGAATGAGGCTGAAGAAATAGATATTAGAATAGAATGCAAAGACGAGGACGAATTAGAAACGGAGCCAACAAGAGAAGAATTCTATAGAGCATTGCACAAGATGAAGAACAACAAAGCCCCAGGTGAAGATAACATAACGGCAGAAATGCTTAAAAACACTGGAGAAGAAATGAAGGAAGAACTATATAAAATGATAATAAAAATATGGAAAGAAGAAAGAATGCCGGAAAACAGGAATATTGTGCCCAATATATAAGAAGGGAGATTGAACGGAATGCGAAAATTACAGACTAATCACATTGTTAAGTATAATGTATAAATTATTGACAGGAATTGTACATGGAAGAATACAAAAAATAATAGAAAAGGAAATCGGAGCAGGGTGGATTTAGAGCAGAGATAAGTACTACAGACCACCTATTTAATCAGGCAAATAATTGAAAAACATTTTGAACATGATATTGACCTACATCTGTTGTTTGTTGATTTTAGAAGCGCATTTGATAGTATTAATAGAAAGATACTAATTGAGACAATGGTAGAAATTAAAATACCAGCTAAATTGATCAACCTGACAGTCATGACACTAAGTGAAACAAGATCGCTAGTCAAAATAGGTAACCGAAAAACTGAAGAATTTATCTACAATAAAGGAGTGAGGCAAGGGGACATAACGCACACGTATAATACTTGTCCTGGGCAAAGTGTTGTTTAATGTTTAGTAGACAATCCACAGTTTGCATTTCCAATGTACAGTCGCAAGCGGTTGGTTGTAGGGGTGCACGACCACCGTTAGCTAGCACGATGGTATTGGTATGAGAGTTTATCGTCATACGTGCTATGGTCGGATGGTTGTTCTCGTGTGGGTTTTCTGTACGCATCCAGTGGATGTTGCCACCGTACGTTGCTACGCATGCGTCCCGCCGTTCGTTCAGGATCCTATGTGATTTTCGCGTCTTGGGTGCGCAGCCACGCCCACCGAGCGCTGTGTGGTTGATTACAACCGAACGCCTGTAGGTGGGGCAGTACGTCTTTCTTGATTGGTTTCGCATTGCGTGAATACTGTTTGGGCATGCGGTAGTGTCTTTTAAGTTACCGTTGCTCAGGTACTTTTACCACAGTGTTTACGCAACAATGTCGCATTCGGAATCCGTTGACAAACGTGAGCAATGCCATGTTGCGGCCAAGGCGGAAGAGTAGGCCAAGCATTCGGTGCCAACGTGTACGTGTACGTTCGAGAGCGTTGATGAGGAAAGTCTGTGGTCCTCTTTGGAGCTGTGGGATCCACTGTTAGAAGTTTTGTGCCACTGATGCAAACATCGCAGGCCGAGCCAGTTTTAGGACGTGTGTCTCGGTCATTTCAGTGGTACTCAGGTCCCGGACGTGTATTTGGACGCTTCGAATAACCCATCTACTGGTTGGGTGAAGACTGTGTTTCGCGGTGACCTGTACACCAACGAATTGTTTACTGTTTACGTCCATCAACAACCCAACGCAGTGTGCTGCCGCCCTGTGTTTGCTGTTGGGATTGCAACCTTTATCGAGCACCATCTGGAGCGTCTCACTGCGTTGTGTTGGCGCAAGGATCGGGTTGACCTCGCTGACTACTGACCAGTGTCTGCGTTCCTCCTCAATCTGTATTGGTGCCACTATGGACAACAACTCTTTGCAGTCCCTCCCGATGTGGTCTGTGTGCGAGTGTTCATCGGACCTCATTGAAGAACGCTGTCTCTGGATTGCGCTGGACCAGTGGACTTCCCATCACCTACCTCTTGTGTACGGCGGGTGTTGTTACCATGTCCCTGATATGCTCCATCATGTCTGTTATAGTCCGGCCGTATCCCAGGACTGTACGTTCACGACCGTATTAGATCCGACCAACATGAGTGCGCTTTACAGTGTGTAGGTCCGGAACCATAGCAACGGCGCATCGCGTACTGCGTTTGAGTGCGGGTTGTACTTCTTGTTGGAGCGTGAACTTACCAAGGTTATAGAAGGACCTCTCCGTCACGTGGGATATCAGTACATGTGGTGGTGCATCAGTCCACTGACATTGTTCACGATGGTGTAGTGTGTTATTCCCCACTCGGGTAGTGCTTTCCTCTGTGTTACATAGACCTCTGCCTTGAGGTCCTGTTCTTCGTAGTTACCGTGGACATATATAGTGTGTGTCCACGTACATATTTAAAGGACCGTGCAGCTATACAGACTGCTTGACGTCTGCACTCCAGGATTCTGGTTGTGTTTTTCTATCCCTTGTGTATCATCGTAGTGGAATAATTATATATTAAACGCACGTTGTACTTATTACTTGTCTCCTATCAGGGTTTGGTACGGCACCTTGTTGACAGATAGGAACTGGTTCTTATCATTATTCCTGCATACCATCCCTACCAATGCCAGACCCAGGTGGACTTTTCTTTCTCTTGACACCACACACATAAAATGCATGCATTGCTATAGGGTTTTTGTTTAGAATACCTCTGTGATCGGCATCACCTTGCCAGCTCTAGCCTGCTTACCATCCGAGTATGCCACCTCAGCAATCATCGTTTGTATGTGTATCTCACCACACTAGGGTGAACATTAACGCATACCACACCGTTATTATTATCTTTGTGTCTGGTTTATGAATCCCACTATGACCATGAATATGGGCGTAGACCTTTATGTGTACACGTATTCAACTAATCTATTGCTATGGTGTATTTGGTTTTTGTTTTCTTACTTCTTTGTTTCCAGGCTCGCGGGTAAGCTTTTTCTGTGAATTTGTTGTATGAGCTATACCACGGCCGCAATCATTGGTTGACGGTGTGTACACACTACAGAGACAATTTTATTAATATTTTTTTACGCAACTACGTTGACATTCGATTTGTTGTCTTAAAATTGTGCAGCTTCCGTGGTCGTAGACCTAAATGTGCACGTATACAAATAATGTATTGCCCTGAAGTCTGCGTTTGGGTTTGTCAGTATTGCCAACTGTAAACTGTTTTCGAAACTTTGTATATACTATACCACCAACGCAACCATTGCTTGTATGTGTATACAGTCACGTGTCCACGCGCAACGCTGCCACTCCACAACTAATCATCATAATGTGTCTATATGCAATGCTACTCCAACGCCATTTTCCTGGCTGCTCCACACCAACGCTCTATAGTCGTGTTGCATCCTGTTCACCAATCATGTACATGTTCCTGCCAGCGGTTGTATACTACTAGTACTAAGAGCCCACTGCCTAACGCAAAATAATTGTTACGAAACGTAATTGTGGGCATTACCTTAGACACTACTGCTACTACTAAGAGTCCACTGCCTAACGCAAAATAATTGAAACGAGACGTATTCCTGGGCAATATTACTTCTACTACTACAACCTACGTTTATTGGCTACCGATCCGTTCCTGTAAGAGGCTGGTACCGGTGGGTGGTGTAGCATTAGCAGCTTTTGGTTTTTCAGTACTATCCTTTCCTTTCTGCACAAGTGGTAGATCGGTATGGTACTCGTTTCACCTATCCTTTCCTCCATCTGTAATTACGCTCACCACCACCACCCCCTACTGCCCCGTCTGTATGTTACCACCACCAATAGCTGACTGGCGGCTTATTAGTACCTTTGAGCATTGCCAATACAAATGTCGTAGGCTCCATTAATTACTATTACTACTGTTAAAACTTTCCACTTGTTAGCGATGGATTCCATGGTTTAGTGGTGGTGAACTACCAGTAATTTTTTCACATTACAGATAGCGGAACCTGCTCCCTTATTTAGTGAGCGTACAGCGTTAAGACCTCTCTTACTACTATTACTACTGGTGGTCTTGGAACATGTCGAATGCTGCCATCTGGGTCCACTATGACTACTACTCCTTACCGTTTTGCTTTAAAGGTAACGTCATTTGTAGTTGTTTAAGTATTAGCTTTACCTTTACGTACTTGCATTCTTGCTGTTTCTCACTGTTAGGCAATAAAAGCATACTGCGTATGAAATGCTATCTCTATCTTTAATATCGATGACTACTACACATACATTGCATAATGACAATACATTAACCGCTATATATCACTCTCCATAGTACACTGTCTTTATACTGTTTTGGTGTACCAACTGTATATTGACACCTATCACAATACACAGTTGTAGTGAATTTCTACGTTTTTGTAGATATATATGTATATTATTGTTCCGTGTCTTACCCGTCACACTGTTTCACTTCCTAATAGCTTTTGTGTGTACCGCACTCAACAAATTTTCTATGGAGCATTATCACGACACTACAATTTGTTCTCACACGCCACGGGTTTATAGTTCGACTGCAATGTCTTTCCGGAGCAGTAGTAATCGTACCTTCTCGACTTTACGCTGCACCAGGTTTTGAAGTCCACACTCAAGTATTTGAAATGAGTATGATCCTGTGTTTGCATGCTGCTCCCGGAACATTGGTAGATTTGGAAAAGGTTGGCAGGAGTATTATTAGAGCTGTCCAAGTGCGGCTATTCAACTCCTCCTCGGTGTCTGTTAGGCAAACATGGTCCCACTCATTCCCAACGTCCTGCACACATCCGGAACATATTAATGGCACCGCTGCACGCTCCCAGTGTTCAATGAAATCACCGATACACAGCTCCCTGCTGGTGGACGGCGGATCGTTATCACTGTAGTCTTCTCGTCTGTCTTTTTCCAGGAGTATATATTTCAGTTTGGCAACTTCGGTGTTGACGTTGTTGCGTAGTCTTAACTCAAAATTGTTTTTAATCAACACAGCATCGTAATGCGTGTCTAGGTGGATCTTAAATAAATCCTCCAGTGTGCTCGGAGCCTTTATAATGTCCATTGTATCCTGGATAAACGTCTAGTTTACCTCATCTTCACTATGTACGATTCATTTCCCATGGAGAAACCCGGTACACCGATGGTCACGCTGGCTCGGACGTAGGTAAAAGCACCTGGAACATAGGCTCGAATCGCGGGGTACACAAGAGATTGATAAAACGCCATATACACTCACTGTCCCCGCATCTTTCAGAACATTTACAGTAGCAGATAGCGGTCAAAAAGTCCTCTATGGCGTTGGCGGCATTATTAAGATGTACTTCATTCGTCGGTGTGAATTGTAGTGCTGCCGTTTTTCTTCCGCTGCCACAGCTGGCGTTATAAACGCTCGTTCATCTGCTGGTTCGAGGTCCGCCATTGTGTGTTGGCTCACTGGCGGACAAAGTGCGCATATTTTCCCTATCCCATTTTACGTACCCCTACTCTGCTTGACTCTTTCCCCCACCATTGGTGCCTATTTCTACTGACCGAACGTATTGTTCAAATTGTTCACCATTGCTACTCTACATACTGATTGTGCACCATATTTATCTAGTGTACTCAACTACATGATCCCTTCTTACTGACCTTGTTCATTGCTGAATGTGGTGGTGTGGGTTACACCTCCCTCTTGCGCGGCTGACCTGCGTATATTCGGTGTTGGTTACGAATGGAGTCAACATCCGCTTGCTGTGTATTTGGGTTCGGTTTATTCTTACGCCCGAGCATTTGGTGTTGAACGGCGTTATGCTTCTTTTTCTCGATGCAAGTACGATCCTTTGTCCCTACTACGGACATCCGCCGTTGTTATTCTTGGTTGAGGTTGTAGACGTACGCAATGGTCTCGGTTACCTTTTGGTTTAGCTAGCGCACGGTAATCGCACCATTACCGGCTTTCACCTTACAAGTATATTCGTTTTGTTTTGTTTTACCTGATTGCTCCTTCCGTTTATCTATATTTTCCGATGTCCTTCTAATGAAGGATGTCTTATTTTTCAGGCTTGTCCTACAGTTTTATTTTTTCCATTACTGGTGCCATTGTTTCTACGGTGACACAATTAGATGACTTCTTTGATTCATGTCAGTGTCATGTCAGTAACTTTCGTGTTATATCACTTACGGAACACTATATAGACACTACTTAATCCCAGAATATTAACGCTAAGTTTTGTGGCTTTTTCTCAAACGCTCAAACTAGTGACCTGTTTCAGCCTAGCTGCTATTTCCTACAATTGATGTCTATAAAGATTAATTAACAATTTCAATTAACAATTCTAACAATGCTTCTTGTGTTAGGAATCTTGTCAAAGTAGAGCAACTTGCATATTTTATGCTTTCCTCAGTTCTAATACAACTTCTCGTTTTGAGCTCTTTGCCTTTTTTTCTTGTTCCATTGTCAAGTGCAGCGAGTACTCTTGACCCTTGTGGTAACCATATAACAATGAAGCACTTTCAACAATGAATAACCAAGAAAATAAAAAATCGGCACGGTTGGAACTCTGCAATTGGTTATGAACTTTCTTCCCTGAAAGTTTGCACTCTCTAGGTTTGAATTTGTAAGAGCGGCACTCAACTTTCGTGCAACGATACAAATACATTAGACATGTACGCAGCTAGTGCTGCCATCTCTTGTCATACATCTGGGCTTTACATTGCCCGTAATGAAGTTTGGAAGCACAATGTATATATGCGATTAGCTTTGAACTAATATAAAATCCGAAAGTCACTTCTCTCTTGCTGTTAGAGTTGATTTCTGCGATCTGAACTTTATTTGTTTTACTACGTTTAAATTCCATAGTTTTGTCTTTCCTTCCTCTCTCCCGTTTTCGCTCTCTCTTTCTCTGTCTAAGACATCTTTCGCTTTCAGTGTTTCCTTGTGAGTGTGTTTAAATTTCTCCAGCCATCAACTTATGTATACTGATTCATCTCGCTTTTATTCTTTTATTTTATTGCTACTAATACATGTATATTTAAGAAAACGTGCACCTGATATTTGCTGATTTTAGTCTGCGCGAGACGAAGAAAGGAGAACGAGGGGGTCTGTTTACCGGCACAATTATGGGATACGATGGTACCATTTGGGTTGGCTAGTTGCACGACGTTCGAATTCTCAATTTTTTTGCTGCTACGTGCCCAATTTCCAAGAAGGGGGATTTTCTCTCCGAATGTAGAGTACTTTATTTTATATCCGTTCCTTGGGAGATATTTCAGAAAACAGAGCTAGGGAGGATTTTTCTAGAGAGGGGGAAATCCCAACTATTCCCCGCTACAAATCGAACACTGCAAATACCTTTCAAGACGAAAGAGACCCTTTCATATTTTTACGGCTGGACTGACACCAGGTGACGTGACAGGAAGCAAGCATATTTCGATTTCTTAACTACATTTTTGTCTTATGCGTGTTTGGTCATTTGTGTTGACATCGATAGCATACCAGAAGACACTACGCATTATGAAACCGTTTTATGAACGTGTATTGGAACCACTTTGATGTAGAAATTCCAAGACTTCCACTACGGACATAATGTAGAGCTAGCTACAGCGAGCAAAGCCGGGTTAGTTAAATTTGAGGTTCGATTCTTGTTTTTTTCGTGCTGACTAGCTGAAGCCTTTAGATGTGTATGTTTTTGTAACAGACAAATCGAGTTGCATGCGATACCGTTAGTCATGATTTTCTATTCTATTCTGACTCTAGGGAAAATGTCAGCAATCCTGATACATACCAAGATTATTAGTTCTATTTCCCGTATTGCTATTATGCCGTGGTGACTTTTGTTTTTTCCCGAAAACGTCCGTATGATGGAAAAATAACAAGTGATACGGATAACTTGTAGAGCTCCCTGATTAAAACCATTCTGTACTGAAAATGTGTCTATGTTAGTTTATTCCATGTTTGAGTTGTTCCATATATTTTCCTCAACGGATGTCCCCGTATCATCATGGTTAAAGCAACGCATCACAAGATTCAATGTTCGAATCCAGCTGCAGACATGTGGACAAAGTTTCAACTGTACCTGAAGACGAGAAAAAAGGAAATCCATCGAAATCGTACTGTGCAGACAGTCCAGCTAGAGAAATATACTAATATATGTATTTTGATAACTCGTCCCACGTTTAATGAAGCTGTTATACTAGAACGAGAAGCAGCAGCTAAACTACCACCACCACCGAGTGGCCCAGCGGTCTGCAGGGGTAGCCCATTGGCTCGAAGGTCCCGGGTTCGAGTCCCGGCAGGGGCTTGGGTGTGGATGTTAATAGTTAAATGCGAATCGTGACGGGGCACAGTCCCCAGTTACTAGGGTGACTCATATCACAATAAAGTTTACCATCGTTGTACCACCACAATTACTACTACCAATAATAATAAGAATATTAAAAGCTACACTTGCTTATCTTTGCAGTAAGATTAAAATTCTCACTTCCACGTATGTCGTAAGTTCAGTTTGATTTGACTAGCATTGCTACTGCTGGGAGGTGTCTGGGAATTTTAGTATTTCGTGTCGTTTCAGTGTAACGGAGGCAAACTCAGAGACTTTTCGCATGATTAACTGGATATTTTTGGTTTTCAGTTCTGCACGTGCGCAGACTGAGAAACTTTCCTATCGTCGCTTTCCCTGTCATGTTGATCAGCGGATTCGACGTGAATTTGGGCTCATTAGGTTCGATCGTTGTTTTCTGTTAACATGACAGATTTAGAGAGAGAGAGGGAGCTACGAAATGTTTTTATCCGTTTTATCGCGTGCGTTGACTTAGAGTATTGATTCTTAATGCCGGGTTGGTACCGACCACTGCGACCCTGCCTCCTCCCTATAGTGGCCTGAGCCATGAATCCCTTCGTTCTGATGTTAGCTATTTACATTCGTTTCCTTAACTGCTTTCAACAATTATTACTAATTTCGTTACTCCTTCTCCCATAACCATGCGGGCCTCGGGCGGAATTTTTCGTTTCGGGGACCACAGGGAGAATGTAGGGTTGTTATATCACGAGAAGCCGGGTACAAGTGATGATCGCGTTGGTATGGTCAGAAACGTTAAATTTGCACGTTCGGCTGTTGCTCATATTGGCTGACTTACTCCAATTTTTCCTCGGTTTCGCAACGCAAGGGGATGTATCTAGGCTAAAGCTCTGGCGGCTTCCTTGTCAATTCCTTTCTTCGAACGTATTTGCTAAGAGATGTCATCCTTCAGCTGTGTAGGAGACGTAAATCATAATTATGTGTTAATGTCATGGATGTGCATTAAAATAATAAACCTGCATTTCTTACTTAATAGAATCCGGAATTTCCGAACACTGTTGGCGTATCACTCCTTTCTCTTTCTCGTTCTTAAACCTGCCTTCACCCGTAACACCCTCTGGTAAAATTCCGACCCTTTTCTTTTTCTTCTTTCCACTGTGCGTTTTGTGTTAGTTTCTTTTTTGTCCACGAGCAACCTCCCCGAACTACCTCCGGTGTTGCCATCTTGACCATGATACAGGCACAGTTGACCGTCAGACTTTACGAATAGCATACACTTGTTTTCATGTGACTGTATAAAACACCCATCTTTAGTATATTTTATAAACGTGTCGCTCGCTAACTTAAACACCGTAACGCTATCGTCCGCTCTCATTTTATTGTTCGGTTCTGCGGTTTACAGTACTCAGGGGTTGGCACAAACATTCCACAGTCTCTCTTTTTCTCTCTCCTCACGCCGGCGCCTCATAGTGGTCTATTCATTCGCTCTTTCACTGTTTGTATGTGATCCCATTGTGTTCCCATTCAACCGAACTCCAGCTTGTTCGCCTAAGCCGCACATCTTTCCTTTACGTCCTGCCAGGGATATAAGATAGACACATTTTGCATACGTAGGTTTCCGTGAAGATACATACAATGAGAATATATTTATTTTTCCGGATTACAATCGTTCTCGTCAAATGCTAGGATCTAATTCCCTAAACATTGTTCAGGTCCAAAAGAATGTCATGGACAAATTCGAGTTTCTAAAGAAAAAGCTTTTCGGAAACCAAGATAAGATAAAATTAAATGTATGGGCGGTAGCAGCACTATAACTTACGCCCTTCCCGGTACGGGGTTCAGAATCCAACATTTACTCTTTTAAGTTAACCTCACCAATAAGACTTCTTCGTAATTTTATTTGTACTTTTCGTGGATATCCCCTTACTTTATATGTTCACTAAGAAACAAGTTATTTTTATTGGCTTTTGAATCGTAACTGGTCTTCTATGTTTTTTACGTCCTTATATTTACATTTGTATTCAATTCTAAACGCGAGCACTTTTGAAGTTTTATTCCGCCATCCTTGCCAATATTCTTTGATATACGTGGTGCGAGTAGCTTTTCCTTTTTAATATATGAGTCATAACAGTTGCATTCTCTCCCTACGTCCGTACATAGGAGCTAATAAACCCGTGAAGAGTCAAACCATAAACACAAGTGTGACCTAGCAAGACTCCACATGCTTTTGGTGTTTGACCTCAAGAATCATTGCTCCTCAGATTCCTTTGCAATTGAACACAGATTGAGAATGTTCATTTAAATGGATGGAACTGTTACTTACGCCTAACGTGTATAATTCGCTTAGATGCCAGTATGCATATTGACTTTTAGCAAAGTCCCTTCAATTGGTTACAATGTGAAGTACTGTCTCTTCATTTCAGTTCTATTGTAGAGAATACCGACCTGTCGTAACTTAGTGGTTGGGTGTTGGTGTAGCACTCGCAAGGTCGTGGGTTTGATCCCCGCAACCGCACATCCTGACTTAGGATTTTAACACCAGACCAATGCCGGACTGGTAACTTCAGTCTATGCTTTAGTGAATACGGGTCCAGCACTCTGAATGCAAATATTCGTCTTGTTCGTTGGTGTATTTGTTAACGATCATATAGGTGGTCAAGCCCTTGTGCATAGCTGTGTCTGGTAAGAACGTCCACGATCTTATATACACAAAGAGACACAGACGGCCGTAGCTCCGTGATTAAGTAGTAGCGTAGCGTTCGGGAGGACGTAAGTTCGATCCCCTCAGCTGACTATCCTGACAGGTTTTTACGGTGCTTTTCCTATCGCACCAGGAACATACCGGGATTGTAACTAGAAACTAAGCCTTGGCCGACTACCTTGCAACACCCTCTCCCCAACTATCCTCGTCTCACCGTCCGCAATGTAATTGAAACACGAGTCATTTATCCTTGTGTGTAGTTAACACTGATATTCCATCGGTCTAAGAAATTTTCCTTGAGTACATTTACTTAGGAAGAGTGATTATTTTCCAGTTATCTATTCGTCAAAATGAATTTCGGAGTTCATATCTTCTTGGCTTATCATCTACCTTCTTGAATCAACTCTTCGTATACGCGGCTGATGTAGATTTTATAGAAGACGATATCGATACACTACAAAGTAACATCGATGAGATAGGTCTACAGGTAAACATAATACATGCTAACAAGCCGAAACACAGGGAATGAAGGAAATAAAAACATAAGAAGTAGGGATCGAGATTTATGTTATAACAATTTAACTACTTGGGAGCATACGTAACAAGCACCCGTGAGGTCACGGAAGAAATAAAATGTCTCTTAGTATCGGGCAATACATGTTTGTTTCTCCTCGGTCCAGAACCTCCAAACCTCACGATGAATATTACGCAAGTTCTCACTGCAACTATGCAGAACGGTTATTCTGCCAGTCTTACTTTACGGTTGCAACACTGGGGCAGATAAACATGAATTAGGAGTGTCGAAACTAAGGTGTTGAGAAAGATATACAGGTCGAAATGGGACGGTATGACGATGGAATGGAGGAGGCTGCATAACAAGAAACTTCACGAACTTTACGATTCACCAAATGTTGTAATCGCAATAACTACGATGGGCAGGCCATATAGCTTGTATGGGAGAAAACGACGATACTATTCCACCATGGTTGGTACAACGGAGTGAAAGAGACTGTTCGGAAGACCGAAACGTTGTTGAGAAGACCATATTAGAAGGGATCTTCGAGTAGTACGTGTTTGTGATGAAAAACTGGCTTGATTTTTCTCAGGATAGAATCATGAGGAGAACGTTTGTTAACTGCGGCGATGAACTTGCGCGTTCCATAAGCTATAGAGTTATTTAGTTCGTTCGTTCGTTCACTCTGACAAAAAGGATTTCTAAATTTTCGTTGACCACAATATTTCTTTTTTTAATATTAGCACGCGTTATACTGTGTAACATCCCTGAGGGAACGAAACAGTTCACATGCAAAATTCTAACGAGAGCACTGCCTGTCCTGTCATTACTTACCCATCCGTCACGGCCTTTCGTTAGTACTTTTGTCTGGAAGACCAAAACGGAGATAGGGGGGCGAGATTTGCTCCTCCATTTACCGTCCTTTCGTCACATCGAAATTAGTTGATAACGTGTTTCTAACTCCTTTCGTTTACTGTATTCTTAACAGATCATTTACTTCCGGGTGTGATGTCTTTCCTTCATAATTATTCGACCTAACGCTTCCGAAGGTTTAAACCACTAGTATCATTGGTTTCAGGTTAGATTCCCAGTTGCATTATTCACATTTCTCGATTCCTCTTCATACCGGTCGGCACTGTGCACACAAGGCGACCAGAGTATTTACCTCTTGTTCTGACTCCATCAAAAATAATTCTTGAATACTTCACCACACTGACCACCGCCCCCTGGATTCGAAACCGCGTGCCTTCCCTTGACATTAGCTTATTTCGACTATACTAGCATCCGACCAATGCTCATCGAACGTCGCTACCCCAGCATTCGTCTCGCGGTGAAGCCAAGTCAACTTCCGTCAAGATGGCTGTCGCAGGATTCGAACGGAGACAGTTATTGAACTCACACATATGTCTGCTTTACCTAGGCACTGTAGCGCTAAATAGACGTCTACAGCGTAAATTGTTCCACGATTTGGGCACGTGACGTTGGTCACACCACCAACGAGTACATACCCGACGTCACTGCGCCGCGACGTTTAGGATTCAGTTCCCACATTAAAGTTTTAGACCCTGGCGGACTAGTGACTAGGGTTTGGCTTCGGAGCAGCATCTGTAAGGACGACGATGTAAGTTCACATAGGCCTGTCTGCAATCTCTGGGAGAGACAAATTTACAAGTGGGCTTCCTCGGGTTTTCTAATTTCTTTTATGGCCTTTAGGCATCTCAGGCTCCGGGTAAAGGTGTCGGTCAGGGTCGCTGTTCACAGTGACGTCCCCAAAATTTGCCTGGTGTGACTGAGGACATCATCAGTTAGGATGGCGTGATCGAACCCACGACCTGGCGCATGCTAAAACCACCGGTCTACCACTAGACTACAGCGGTCACATATTTAAAGAATAGCAACGCTCCTTGAACATTTCTCAATACTAGGGAGCCTTGATTTCGGTACCCTTCCAGTATTTCCCTGGTGAAACTATGCCCAATCTCTCAGTGTCAGGCCTTGACATTAGTGATTCTCCTATAAACCCCTACTTGATACCTAGGTTCCGTCAACATTCGTACGTAGACTACAATTACATTCTGCTTACCTCCTACTCCCTCATCCAGCTATTTTCCACACCTCCCGGGAATTGATCCGCGGACACTCTGTTTCCATTCTCTGTACCAACGCGTTCACCCATCTGTTTTTCTTCTTCTCTCTTTTCAAGCTCCGCTGCTACGAGATGAACAACCCCACCTCTCGCCTCTCCCTGACCGCTTGCCAGCTTAGTTCCTGTTTTGTTCCCCAATACCAACGCACATAAAACTCTATCTTTCTCTCGTATATTTTTTTATTTATTAACGTGCGGGTATTGTTCTTTGATGATACGTTTAGTATGACAAGATTCATCGTTCCGTTAATTCATACCCGGGATTTATGTCTCGCTGTTCAGTAGATACACATCATTTTTAAAAATTTAAATTTAAAGAGCTTACGTTCCAATACACTGGAGGTTCTCTGATGTTACCGCATGGAGATTTCTATTGTGTGCTTTTTCAAGCGTGATCGCTTTAGACAATCTAACATCACGATCACCTGCCGCCTTCCGACTTAGCGAAAGATTTCGGATGACCACATTTCCAACGAATGCATTTGTTCTCAAGCATTCATTACTAATTGCTTATTCATATATTCTTTCTCAGCTTCCTTTTCCTCCTGTCATCTCATCAGTACCTACACAATGTGTCTTCAACTTCCTTTTCTTTCCGTTTTTTTCCTAGAGGATTTATTTAACTCATTCTTTACAGGATTTCAAGTGTCATCCGAAACTTGGATTCCAGATATCATCTATTGTATGTAACGTACTATGATCAGCTATAATTCCATCTAACATTCACCTTGACTGGGTTCCATTGTTCGGAAATCTCATGTTTCATGTCCTCCTGTATCACTCACCATTGTATTAGTATTCAGTTCGTTCGTTACGGAACATTCTGCTCACTACAGTGTTAGATAGGGGGGTCCAAATGGCACCCAACTACTACTTCGGCAAGCTTTTCTGCTCACGTCCTTTCATTTTTTTAAATATATATCCATTATATATGGATAGTTCAAAACTAATATTTTTATAACAATCTATTAATAAATGGCAGCTACTTTTCCATTGCGGTGCGGAATATCCCATCTAATATTATCCTCCCAACGTCATCTCGGTTTTCCTAACTGCCTCTTTCGCTCCGGTTTACCAACCACGATGGAATATAATTTTCGTGTCTTTCCCATCCGAGCTACATGGGCTGTCCACTTTAGTCGTCGCGATTCCATTATTCTTACAACATCGGGTGAGTCGTAAAGTCCGTGAAGATCTTCAATATGCAGTCTACTCCATTCCCCAGTCATCTCGTCCCGTCTCGGCCCGTATATCTTTCTCAAGACCACTGCAACACTCACTCAAGACTACACATATGAAACACTGCAAAACTGAAATGCAATGTTACGTTTAATTCTTGCTAAATGTAAAGAGAGCTATTTCAAAAATATAGTTTCTATAAGGCTACCAATAAAGTTATGTCGGATTTGACCCCATAAAGAGAAATGCAATAACATAAGGCTTTCTGGCCTTAGTTCTTTATACTGGGATCGAAGGATATAGCAATATAAAGAAATGAAAGGCGAGAGGTTTTAGAAATATGATTTTAGTTTCATCTTAGGAAGAGAAGTTACATTCAGTAGCGCTATCGACTCACCCGACAATTTCGTTGAAGTCTCGATGGCTGATAACCCTTGTTAGCCTGTTCACTGGTATAAAGTCTGCTAGTATAAGTTCTGTAGTCAACTCGTGTCTCAGAACGAGAAGTTATGACTGACTAATGTTCCACAGTACTTCACTATTTTGTCAGTTCTCTTTTCCCCTTTTCGGGAAAGAGAGGCGCTTGGGAACTACATGGGTCAGCAGATTTCCAGGCGATGATGATGGCCCATGCAGTTTAAGCCCCTTGTTTTCAACGGAACTGCCCGGAAAAGTCTTTTGCGCTATAAACATATTTATTGTTATTTCGTTATATGAGTGTTGTATAACAGGCGTTACGTACTGCCTGTTATGTGGCTTTGTGCATATCTTACTGTTTCCGTATAATATCATCTATGTAGTATATTTACGTAACAGCATCAGCATTCAATAATCACGCGATGGAAGAGTTGTTCCTTTGAATGTAATTACGTGTTATGCATGTATGTCCTTAATAAGTAAATAGTTCTGGTGCAAGGTTCGAAGCCTGGGAGGCCTTACATACCCCCTCCTAAAAAAAGAATTTCGTATACATATCTGAAAGTTTATGCGAAATTCGTTGGTCATTGTGTATCATATATATATCCACCTTATAACCTAGATGTGACACTATCACTTGTTAGCATACTAATGCTTGAAAAGATAAAAGAAATATAAACAATGTGTTGTTTCACTATCATCAGTATCACCCTATACAAAAGTATGATATTTCGTGTATACATACATATATATATATATATATATATATATATATATAATAAATCACAGCCATATTCAATCCACTAGTGGATGAGGCCTCTCCCCGAAGGGAGTAGTTGGTCTACTGCTCCCACTGACCAGACGGGTTGGGAGAGGAGAGCCGAAGTTCTCACTGTGATCAATGTGAAAATCGTATAGGAACTGAATGCTTCACTAAAGAAGTCTGGATCACATTTTACACACTGATGTGGGGGAATCGGTAGGAGGTGCTTGTTATCTTGGTCTTGTCCTGTAGTCTACGTTGAGCTGGCTCGATGATGATGTTTCGTTGGTTTCTTCAGCTGCATGCTCCAGGTATAAATCCATTAAAATAAAGTCTCGTAAATATAAAGGCTAAGATGATTAATATGAAACATGCCATTCATATAGCCTAGGTCATCAGTGCGATTTTGACATTGTACTCTGAAATTAATAGAGAAGAGAAAAAAGGCTTAATGACTACTATTTTCTAGTGCTTTAATTCGTTTAGACATTCTATAAAATGTGCACCCTAGTGCTATTGTTAATATAAGAAATAAGGTTACAACAACTATGATTATTAATATATTGGTATATGATAAATCGAACTCTGAAGTTTGTCTATATCTATTTTGAACAATGATAGAATTTAGCTGTTCGGTTAACTTGTCTAACTGTCTGATGGTGGAATTATCTACTAATGAGGGTAAAATTTCCGTATTATTTAAAATCAAATGGTGAGTAGCTATTCGAATTTGCAATTTTGAAGCTAGAACCATATCTTTAAAAATAAGATGTTCGTATTCGTTGTAATGAAAATATAGTGATATTATTATTCTCGTATGGGTTGCTATGAGAAATTCCAGTTGCAGATTTGTAAGTTCTATGGAAGGGAGCTAAGGAAGAAATTAGAATACCAGTATCTGTGTATTTCTATATTTTGCATTGGCGTTACAGGTTTTGAATTCGCAAGAAGTGAATCTATTATTATGTATAATTTCAGTTATGCAGCTAGCCTTCTGCGAGTTACGAAAACTATGCGGCTTGCAAACATATAAAACATTTTCAGAAGTTTCAAAACTGTTCTTCAATTCCAAGAAATTCGTTGCCTGACGTAAATACGAAACGTGGAAGAGAGAGAGGGAGATGTTTGTATTTTCTGATATAGAAATCCCAAATTTATAACTTCGTGCAGTGTTGCCATAGAGGTTGCTTTAATTAATGGTATTTGCATAAGAATATCAACGTTCTTTGTTAGGAAATTAAAGGAAACCAAAAAATGTTTTTGAAAATGTAAAATAAATTTAAGTTGTGTACTTAAAAGTTCATGTTTGGATACTAGTTCCAAAGCTTGATCTTCTGCCAAAATTTGGTAGAAAGTTTGTTTGAAGAAACGTAGGACATAAGTTGTTTTATTTTGCTCTGAGCGAGGTAATGGGCATATAAGGCTGTGAGTTTACGTGTTTCTTGTACCCACTTGCAAAAACTTTGTAGTATCTTAGTTTGCATCCCCAAAAATGCTCTTTTTTTTCTGTAAAACAACGTTTTTGACAATCCTAATTCCTTGGGTGAAGCTATCTCGCATGTTATCAATTTATGTGGTTAATAAGTTACCGTGTTGTCTAAGCTGTTCTACTGAAGAGGGTAAAGGACGTTGCTGGAATAGATTGGAAAGGAATAAACCGAAGGACCTATTCCTAAAAGGAAGGAAAGAAAATTCCTTTTGGTACGTGTGCTATGGCACATGAAATGGTTTGGGTAGCTAACATTTTAAAGTGGCACGGAATGGTGTCTTCAATATTATGAAAGAAGGCTTTCTCGATGTTCTTTATCTCTTATCTCATTCCAAATCAATACA
>JAGDQP010025397.1:0-16852 GCA_022664845.1 Lepisma saccharinum | reverse complement strand
CTTCTCAAATTCTGGTGTGTTTGTTTCTTCCTGGCTGCTGATATTTCTTTGCTACCTCGATTACTATCTCAGCAATATTTTTTTGTGCAATTGATATCTTATTAATTATCAGTAACTTCTATGGGACTGACTATATTCTTTATCTCTATCTTGAGTTTCTCTCTGTTTTTGTTAGTTTCAAACCTAAACTTGGTAGACCTTTTGTTATAAACTTCCATTATATTAGTCTTGTGTTTAGTTCTAGTTTTCATATCAGGATTCGAGGATCACTGAAAATTATTAAACTTTTCAAAACATACATAATTTGATCTATTTTCTTATTATTAGACAGAAAATAGTCCATTTGTCTTTCAACTCTATGTAGATCTCCTCATGTTAGCCGCCTCTGAGGCAAATTCTACTAGTTTATTTCCCATGTTTCTTCTTTTGCCGAATCCTAAGTTTCCTACTATCATGTCTCTCACTAGATTTTTGTTAAAGTCTGTCACTAGTAATTTGTAAATTGATTTACTTCTACCCAATATTTCTCATCTTCTCCTCTAGATCTTGGACTTCCTTCTCCAATGTGTCATTCCTGGAACATATAATTGTACAATTTTCTATATATATCTCGTAATTCCTCTTGGAATTCCTTCCTAAATTCCTTCGATTTATGCGATCTTCAGGTTTTTACTGCTTTAAGACCTATCGGTTTCCCATGTTCTGTTCGACTGAAGTAGAATCTGTGTTCTGATATCCCAATTGTTCTGCATTCTTTAACCATACTTCTGACACTCCCCATATAATTCTTGCAAGATGTGTATGAGTTCTTTTAATTTGTTCCCATTAGTAAATGATATGACAGTGTGTATCGCTACATATAGGTCAGTTCCAGTCTTAGTTTTGTTTAACTGGTAGTCCAAACCGTCTGAAGTTTCACAGGCTTGACTGTTGCCATTATCTGCTACTTTCTTATTGTTGCTTGGTTACTAACGGGCAGACAACGAGAATATGGATTAGGCATTAAGTACCTATCTGGTTAGTTTCCTTATAACGTTTGTGAGATAAAGTACAATACCAAGTAACACATTCATGTCGGCCTATATGGGCATATTTGATTATACGGCATCGATCGATATCGTTCAACGACATGGACCCTATATTGACTGACAGGGTCTTGGCTGACCCTATATTGACTGGCAGACTATATCTTGGCCAACATCGGTCAACAATATAGATAGACATCGGGATTGTTCGACATCGATCATCGACATTGCTCAATATTGGGCATCGGCATCACTCAATATCGGCAATTGGCATTGTGAACATAATGTAATTCTGATTTTTGTTTACTATTTTTTTTAAATGAATCCCATTTATATATAGGATCACCGACGTATACAAACCAACAAGAAATTGTAAAATATGTTAGAAATTGTAAAACAATACTATGTTCCTGTGGCTAAAATTTGTGCTGTGCTAATGGATTGTAAAATTTGTCGACCACTGCTGGTTTGTACAATAATGTTATTTTCGATATTACATTCATGCTAAAATTTGTAGTTACGCTCAATTGTTAACATTTAACGTCTCTTCTACTTTTAACTGTATATGTTTTACATTTTGTTTTGCTAAGAACTTAAGAGTACAATGGCCATGTTTACAATGAAACAGCTTGAATTGAAAGAAATTATGTAAAAAAATGTAAATAAATATAAATTTCACTTGTGCTTCTACTAAAGGGGACTTCCATTAACAACCACTACGCTACTTTCTACCGTACAAACGAAACAAAAGTGTAAAATGTCCCATATTCTGGCGATGTACGATAACCAGCGTAATAAATATTACTCTATCTTGTTGTATTGTCTATATACTTAGAGTGATCAAAGCCTCCTTGGGAAAAGCCATTAATTTTAACACTTAATTTGTCTGTGTCTCCGTGGAAGAGTAGATTATTTCTACACCTTAACATGCTACGATGAACAACTCCTTTGTCACCAAATAAAGCTGGCAGCATGTTGACTACAACATGAACTTTTATATTTTATCACCAGAGTGATATAGCGTCGCTTGAATAAACATCGGTTTGCCCATATGTACCGACATTGATCAACATAGATATCGGTTAACGACATGGATCGATATGGTTCCATGACGAGTGCTCTATTTCTTAATTTTAATTTATTCACTATGAACAAAAGTTTTGTAAAACGTCGATTTATTATTTGCACAATACGTAGGCCTACTCTAGTTTTAGGAAATAGATAAATTAGTGATACCGATAATCGATGTCGATCCCTCATCGATAGACGTGGGCTCAAGGACTCCGCTCTCCCGCCCGCATTAACGATGTAGGGTGATATGGATCCCATGAACGGCCAACGTGCATGTGTACTGGGGTGTCTCTTCCCAATTAAAGACAGAAGCCTTTTACGGTGACAGTCCAACTTTCAAGATCATGTTTATTGTGAATATTCTAAATAAAGTAAAACAGTCACTATTCGATAATTATTAATCCATTCTGCTCTTCATAAACCCTCCTCCGGTTACAGGGGTGCGTTTAAAACCAGTTTGTTAAAGTTTAAGTTGCATAGTGCTTTAAACTTTCATTACCATACAAGTTAGTGATATACGTAAGTAAAGTTTAAATTATAATAACACCTGCATACAATATGGCGTTATTTTCAGTTCTAAATAATTATCTTTCCAATAAAACGTCCTACTAGCCTCTCTTGATCCTCGAAATGGTGAGATCTGTGAACATCTCTTATTATGAGAATCTGAGAGGTTTACATAGGTGTCTAATGTATACGTGAGTCAAGAGTGATGGTCCATTAGTGTATAATACCCATATGAAGCATAAATTAACTTATAAACTGCAATCCATTGTCCCGATATATGGTACAGAATTCAGAAGTGACATGTTCGAGCACTTCATCAACCTAGCGATATCTCGAAATCCACCTTCTTTAATTTTGGTCAATGTTTTCAGATACAAATTTGATCATGTGACATATCAAACTGGTAGATAATTATTCAATAGAGGTAATAGTTCCTATGGAGAAAATTTTATGCTATATTGATTTGATGATGTATTATGATTTACATTTATTGCATATCAATTTTATTACCCGTGAAATATAATTTTAAAATAAGTCGAAACGAATGTGATTCTAAAGAGGTTTAAACAAAAACTGTTGTCCTTGGCTGGAATAACACCAAAGTCCATTGACAAACCAAGCCTATGCTGTAGTCACGAGACCACACAATCACACGACCTAGCTAGCTTTCTAAGTGTTATTTATACTTTGTTCATCAGATCGCAAGAAACGCCTGCAGTAAACGCTGGTGGTATGCTCTAGCAGTTACCCCTCTCTCGTATATCATATGTCGGCACATTGGATTCCTACAAATACGAATAAAGTTTTGTTTTATACGAGTGCTTCCACACTATTGAACCACGTTCTTTAACTTATATACCTTCACTTTCTATGCACCGCATATATTGGTCACTTATGATACCCGCTCAAACCCTTAGCACCATAATGGTTATTAATGGATGTTACTAATTCCTGAATCCAATCCAAAAGATGAGTTGACAAGACTTGTCCTTGTTAGATGATTTCTGTTTTGGGATCCAACTTGACAAATATAGAATCTTTAATGCAATTAAATTCTTTGCATTAGATACCAAATGATTTTGTTATTGTTGAGCCTTTTCACTTGTCATTTGCTTCTTAGAGTTTTCTTATTCCAGCTGGATGTTCTCGCACCGTGTGAAATATTTAAAATATTTTCATTTCCGTGTCTCATTCGTTCTGTAACTCATCCTTCAATGAGGAAATGAGTAGTAGGAAGTTTAGCAAATAAACTTTCCGTTTATTACGTTATAAGCACCCCACATAAGAAAATATTTTAATATCCGACGTTACATTTGTAGAGGTGGACAGTTATATAATTTATTCAATAATAATAAAAGATTTTAGAATATTGCTAGCAGGAGGAATAGTGTTGGGAGAAAGTATGTAACGATATGCAAATTTAGAATAATGTGAATAAATAATAATATAAAAGCTTGTCTTCCTTTTTTATGCGTACAGTATGATGGTGGAATATATAGAGCTAATGACGTCATTCATGCACGATTATATTGAGCGACAGACACATAGACTTGTCTGGGTCAGTTTTATTGTTAGAGTTATGGCAGTCATCAGCGAAAGTATCTAACTCTCATCTCCAATATCAATATATATATAACTCTATTAAAGTGAGGTAAAGTTAAATAAAGAGATAGTCATTTTGTGCTCCTTACAATGACATTATTATTGATGAAAGACACTGAGTACAACTCATTGTATCACTGACTAGAATCGAACAGATACCGCAAGATGATACTCTTCTTGAAACATACATTTATACTATTCTGCTTTGCTGTTATATTATACCTGATAAGACTGCGGTATCTCCAGCGGCACACATATTATTTTTTTTATTCGAATAAGCCTTTGAGGAACCGCATTTCGTTTACTTGACAGTGCTAACCGTGCCGTGAATCGTCATGACAGAATAGAAGTAAGTCGAGTTGAAGATATTAGTTACGCAATTAGCCCGGAATTCACAGTTTACAAAGCACACCTTTTCAATGTTTCATTTACGTGGGAACTTTCATTCATACATATTTGAGATATATTTTGGGTTACTATTTTCATACGTATGTACAATGTTGGCAACTATCACATAGTAAGTGTTCAAAGTTTAAGTAGAACTCAAATAAGGTAATTAGGTCACGATGGTGTGTTTGTGTTTACAATTTCCCATTCTTTATCTATAGCTACCTTTTTGCTTGGTTACTTCTTAGGCAAGAATCATTTTATACATTCTTAAATTGATAGTATTGAAAACATATTTACTTTTATCTAGTTATATATTTTTTTCCTTACCGTGTAAGCTTGGTACTATGCAAACCAATATAAAACTTGCAATGTTAAAGAGACAAAATATGTTTTAAAATTTTAAAATACGTGCATCAAGAAAGTGTTAGTAACCAGCAAACAGTCACATCATACATAACTTGAGGAAACATAAATCCACTACGTTAAGAAAAACAAATCACAAGTAAACTTTTATGAAAACAAACAAGATTCATTTACCAGGATCAATAAAGCAAATTTAGAGGTCTTTAAATTCTTTGGAGACTTATTTATTACTGTTTTAATGATGGGTGGACCAGTGCTACTATTTAAAATTTAGCAATATCAATTTTCAGTAGCGAGTAGTACAGACGCTAGAAATATGAAGCTCAGTACTTGACCCAGCTGCTAATATACTGATGTACCTATAATGATCAAATACTGCAAGACCAGAAGCAGTAAGTAGCACATCGTTATAATTGTCCCACTTAGAGGCAAATATAACTTTGGAAATCCAAGCAAAAGTAGAGGATATCCAATTGCTCTATATCCAACTTCACACGGACGTCCCTGTACTATAAAATATCGTAGAAAACGTGTTTAGACTGAAAATGGATATTTATTTCGGACCTCAATATCTCAATTCTAAATTACGTTTCTCTCTATATGATTCCTTTGAGATCCAAACTTAAGTTTCAGATTGACAGGTAGAAACACTAAGCGAGAATGAAATGGTATAGCGGAGCAAATTTTGCTTGGCTATAATATAAAAGTTCAGAAAAAATAGATCCAGAAAAGTAGCAATAATAGAACAATTCATTGGTACAACCAAATGACAAAATTTGTTGAAAATTATCAAGCAGACGAGATTTAAAACTTCCATTCAAATATTCGTTGACTTACAATATAAAAAACATTTTCGTAACACTATGTTATTTAGTAAATAGTGCATATGTCCTGATAAGAAATATTTATATTTTTATTATTATCTAATGATTTCACCACAAGACACCCGAAGATATTTCTGTAATATATACAATTATTTATTAGGGTTCACTCCCAGAAAAAAATATTACAATAGCTATAACTTAATAAGAAATTTAATAACCTAAATAAATATACGATACTTGTTTTTCCTAAATATAACTTTCATTTCGGAAGAGTGTACACTCAGGAATAATATGGTTAGAGTAACTATAAAATAATGTTTGTCATAGTTGAAACTGTGACAGCATTACTATGGGTTGAAAATACAATACAAGTATTGCTAATCGTGCACTGTCATTTTGACAATACACAATAGACTACTGTGAACAATATTTTATGGTAAAATTCATCTTTCGAGTTAAATTAGCAAGATGATTTGTTACCATTATAACTAATTATACAATTATATATAGTTGAATTACGAATGGGAGAGTTATGCCTGAGCATGCTATATTGTTACGACAACTATAGCTATATATATATGTAGTAATTTAGCTATGCATTTTATATAAGTATCTATAATACTAACAAAACATCTTGATAATTTAACTTGAAACAGGAATTTAACCATAAAATATTGTTCACCGTAGTCTATTGTAATTATGACAATACATCTAACCATACGTGTTGTCATAATGATAATACACGATTAGCGAGACTTGTATTGTATTTGTAACCCATAGTATTGCTGTCCCAATTTCAACTATGACAAAAAATATTTTTTAGGATTTTATGGTTACTCCAATCATATTATTTTATTGGTATAATATGTTACTGCTGTTGTAACCATATGATTGCTTCAACATCATCTTATGTAACTGACATAAACATTGTGTTCATACACCTCAATTGGTGGGCCATTCACAAACAATAACATGGTAAACTTTACACTTACCTTTAAATATTTGAAGTAAGAATCTAAATATTCACTTTTCATGGTCAGCGTTAACACCTCCTCACACAATCTTGCAATTTCTCCCGAACGAACAAATATAGCTTCCAACCACACAATCATACAGTGTATCAGGTAAAAGTATGGTTATATTGCCTACAGTTCTTTCATTTTCTACACATGCGCTTCTAACAGTCGTACAGTATTATTCGAACAGCAATAAATATACTGTCAAACTTGTTTTTACGTCGGGATAATCTTCAATTAACCATATACATGGCCTTCCCAGCAATACAACATTTATTAAAAATGTTTAGGAATCACAACTATACAACAATACCACATATAGTCAATTTATCACAAAAGTATCCCTACGATAGAACGATTTTAGTTACTATTACCATAAATTTTAACAATACAGTTTAGCAATGCAAAAGTAGCTGGATTTACAAGGATTTTTTTTGTGTAGTGGTGCTTTAATATGAGGAATTAACAAGTCAATTTGAGATCTATTCACAGTGTTGTTATATGCATATTGGTCTTGAATGAACGATAATTACCTTGTTCTGATTCGAAGACCTTGGTTGTGCTACTTAACCGCACGTGCAGGATTAATTGTAATCTCATTAACTATTAGAAGAGCGCGATTAAATTACAACATGCATGTCTCGCAATTCGAAACTTAGTAAATGAAAAAAACAGGCATGCAGTATATTCGGATAGGTTTCTAGCTATACATAAAAGAGATAATACTACTTCTTATACTATTTATAAAAGTCGTTCAATGACTACAAGAACTAAATTAATTTAGCATAGAAGTAATATTACAAAGATCGAAAAAAGTATTCCTAGGAAATATATGAATAAATTTATAAAATTAACTTTAAAATAACGTGTTTCATTATTACAATTCATTATTTACGTACACTTCTGTAACAATTTATCAATTGTTAGAAGCATTGATTATGAAACTTGAAGAAAAAACACAGCTCATTGTAAAAAAAATAGCATTTTGAAAAGTTTTGCGTGATCAATCTTTATGTCGAAAAGAAAGAAAATAACATAGAGCTAGAATTCAAAGTAGATCAGAACAATTGTGCTGACAAAGTTGTAACAAAGTTTAACACAAAGTCTTAACCCTCACAAATTTACCAATCCAGTTACCTTTCTCCCCATAAGACTTAAATTCTGTTGGCACTCTAAGATAAACATACCCGTAAACTTCTGGAGAATCGCTTGTTAGAGTTTCGATGAAGGCATCAACTCCGGTCATCGAGAGCAACTTTCTAAAACTGCTTACTTTCCATCTCTCTCTGCCTCTCCTTCTGTCTCAGGCTCCCTACATTTCTGTTGACGTGTCTACAAACAAGAAATTCTAAGAAAACGTGTTTGATCCATTCCGCCTCCTCCCTTTGGTAACTTTATGTATCTTTGTCTTTTTCACTTTTGTTTTGGTTTGAGAATATAAAAAGAGATTAAAACATGAAACTATACGTTTCAGACTTCGGTGCTACCTTTGACTAAACTTTTCATCATTGTTTATTTAAAAGTAACTTTTATTCTTTTCGAATAATCATCAAAAGTTAATATTATTGATATTCCCTATACAACGAGAGGAAATTTCAATTTATTAAAAGTACACATAAGATTTGCTGCATTAAAATATTTAAAAGAACTGAATTATCATTTAAGTAATTGGAAAGTTAAAGTTGACATTACTTCCTTCATTAAACTACTTTAAAAGTTGCATACGTTTCCTTCTGTTAACAGAAACATATAAAAAAAAAAAATTTAATTTTTCATCACTAATTTTAAGTCAAATGTTTCATGTAATGGTATTAGATCGAACCAAATTAGACTACTGAAGGCTTGATCAAGAAATGATTTAAAAATGTTGATTCTGTGACTCTAGTGGGATGTTGCTAATCTTATCAGACCTGTTAGCCGTCACCGAGTTTCATCTTCAAAATACTTTATCACCTTTTTAAATTGCATTACAATTTCAACAGTATCAGTGCAATGCTACCTGCAGGTTTACTTTTGTTTTGGGGTTCTACTATGGTAATTTGTACTTTTCAATTATATTATCCATTTGCTGCTACTCTCGTCGCAATACATTGTCGTAAAGATATTAATGTACGAATTTTATATGATTATCCTGTGACTATTATCCTAAAATATTATACAAAATATACACCATTATGTTGCAAAATTGTGAAAACACCTCCACGAGTATCAATAACACTAATATCGCAATTAATGTTCTGTTCTATAGAAATAATTTAATGTTATACTATTGAAAGCTTTAGAAAATTAGAGTGGTGAATAATGCTGGGTTGCTCTCTTTTTGGAGAGAACATTAAATTACCCATTGAAGTAAATTCGTAGCAATTATTATTATATTATTATTATTAATATTATTAACTACTATAGTTATTTTCATCCAGCAAATATTCTTTCTTTCTTTCTAGTTATCTGTTATGTGCCCTCTACATTATTATAATATTTGTGTATTTGCTTCGCTATATTCACGTAAAATTAATTTCAATGCACTTAAGACTGGTGCTGAATTGGTAATAGCACATAGTCCATAGCACATAAATAAAATATGATTATGTTTATGATGATGTTATCTAGATGATCTTATTAGGAAGTTATATGACTTCTTAGTAAATAGCCCAATAGTTGTTCATAGTACGTAATTAAAGAATACATTATATTACGTTAATATTTTGCTTGGAAAACAAGTACAAGCGCTTGTCGATGTGTTATTCTGGATGTAAATAAATAAAACTGAGAAACTTCAGAAGATGATTATTCACATCAATGGAAGAAAGAAGTGTCTTTGAAGACATTTTGAAAAACGCGTAGTTTTGGAGCTACACGCGCTCGAAGTTACGGCGAAGTAGTCACAAATGAACCCATATCTCGATTAATAATGACGTAAACGGTGTAGGTTTAGGACATCACAATCATAGTAGTGCCCAATACATTCACTTGGGAAATGTTTAAGGTTGCCTGGGTCTATTTCGTTCAACAGGTTATATCGATCAGAATAGGAGAATGTGAATATCGTCACGATTTGTTCTCCAATGGTTCTTCAGTGGCTTGCATAACCATAAATATATCGCAAAGCACCATTGTATTGATATTTTTTGCTCTGTAATCAATATGTCCCTTGATTGAAGTATAGCAGGGCTACCCTTTGATTGATGAACGCAGCTTGAAGGATATTTCTATGCTAGTTTTATAAAATAAAATAACCACTGGCGTTACAGACCGAAAGGTCCTGAGCCTGGCCCAACGCCATCTGTTCGCGGTTGGTGGAACTGCGTCCACCTGAGTGACGGCCGTGCGGTCAGCACTGCGCGTCACCTTGACTACGAACAGGCATATCAGGGGCTTTATAGACCAAGTGGTCGTCACGTCTTTATTCACGTGACTCTCCAGTTCCAGTTTGCCTCACGACGCTGGGTGGACGCCGAAAAGTGGGTTACTCCAGCCGGGAATTGAACCCGGGACTACGTGGACATGAGTCCAACACTCTAGCCACAAGACTGTGAAGCCCCCATCTTTGCTAGGTTTAGTAAACCTTATTTTTTCCTTCAAAATTACATCTACCGATGCGGCATGCTCTTAATATTAAACATTATTAGTAAGTAGTACTTAGATTACCTAAGCCGACATCGTTTGCGTCATTATTTGTATATATACATAATTTGTTTATTTTACTGTAACGTTTAGCACGTATAGGCCCTAAACTACTTTTTCTTATTTTTCTTTCAAAGAATAGTGTTTCTTCTTTAGATTTAAAATTACTTCCCGAAGCTTGTTGGTGTTAGTAATTTGAATAAATAAAATTAGCATTAAGACGTTATGCATGTTAAACATCAACCTGCCGTCACAAGGTTATCAAAAATACACCGAAATAATGCAGTTGAATATATAAGCTGATGAAGCGACTATTAGTCCTAATTTTGAACAAGAAAAAAATATTTCAAAATTAAAAATATATTTTTAATTCTCAATAATTTTTAAAAGACCTGAACGGAATCGACAGACTAAAAAAAATAATATATAACTAGAAAGTTACATTCCAATGCTTTAGGAAATTAAAAAAAAAACAGAAACAATAATAGCTTTCAGTTCTAAGATGTTGATTAGATAAACGTTATCGGTCTACATCTGGGTTATACACTCTAGCACATAAGTATCTGCAGAGATCAGTAACGTACAATTTGCGATTTCGATGGATATACTTATCCAACACCGGCTAATATAAAAAAACAAACACTTTTGCTACTATTGATTGCAATCGGTATTTATATTGACAGAAAGAAATGTACTGTTTTAATAAACAGAATTACGTATACTGTCCTTTACATTAGCCTTGGAGAAAAACGGGATTTTGATTACATTCCGTATTTATTCTATTACGCATAATATTTTCCCGTCTTCATTTATAGTTGAATTTTTTTGCCCTTGTCTTTGGCTAGATTTGAACCTCCAACGCTGTGATTTGTTGTCTGTTGTGTTAGCCTCTACTGCGAGGCCATTAATACAATAGTAATACGCTGAATATGCAATTCATTAACTCCAACATAGAATGTGGTGACAGTGAATGGACAGTATTTTAATTACTGAATGACTTTAAGCGAGCAGTATGTAGATGTTTTATGCATATTGTTTTGTATATAAAACGTGTTCTTTCTTCATTACGTAGACATTCTCGAACACAAACGATACGTTTCAGAGCGATATCGACCAGTGTCTGATCGGTATCGCTCAATGACATCTTCAAGCAGCAATATTTCTTTAAACTTAGTAAATCAATCTGCAAAGTTCTATGTTGCACGTTTTCTGGACGAAGTGTCTCTGGATTACCTATGAATGTTGAAATAACACGCCAATGTCGATCGAAGTTCAGTCAGAACTTCCAACCATGTTCAATTTCCGCGTTATTAACACAGTATATATGCAATATCGGCCTGTCATCCTTGTGACGTTTGATATGTATCCCGAAATTAGATAAAAGTGTACTCCATTTACAAAACCGCCCTTGTCCAGGTGGTTGGAAAATCGACAGAAACACTTTTGCTTCTTGTTTTTCAAAACTAGGGAAAATTTGCAGCCATGAATATCTTAGAAATAGTGGAACAAGTTTTAGTTCACTAAGCTTTAAGTTATTTTCAAAAAAAAAAAACACTTGGGAAAAATGAAATACATATACCTTTCACTGTTAGTTTCTGTTTCTGTCATTTACTTTCTTATGTTAACTTTATAATATTCCACAACGTCGCCGTGGAGCTTTGTACAGGACCCACTTCTCATCACATGTCAACACCCTGTCCAGAAATGGCTCCTTCCTCAGACAAGACAGCAAAGAAACACAGGTGTCCGCTCGCGTTGCCTTCTGGCCCGGAATCAAATCATGTGGGACCCATTGACCCAACTTGTAGTGCTTCCAAAGTTGATGGAGGTGCTGCCGAATGGTTTCTCCACTCACACTGAATTGTAGTCCCAGTTCCTCACATGTCTGGCCACTGTTTGCCTCAATTGCTGCCTGAAGATCTTCATTTGGTACCTGTGTTGGTCTTCCTGCACGTGGTGCGCCTTCGAGTGTTTCGTCACCGTCCTTAAATTAGGTAAACCACCGCTGCACTGTCCGCGTAGTAACGACACCCTCAGCAAAGGCCTGGCATATCTTCCCCCCTCCGTTTGACCTCAGTTTGAACTCATAAAACATACACGCCCTTATGACGCTCTGTGGAGGTCCCATGTTCACTCTGCCCTTCCGCACGTTCACAGTGTAACTGAACTGCCACAACCAGACAGTATGTTGGCTATACCCACACCAAAAACTGACCTTCGCCTGATCTCCATTTGCATTTAACTAACGGTGTGAGGGCCAATTGAACACAGACCTCCACAAAAAGCGACAAAGCTTTCTTGGTTCCCTTTATAGTATACACTTGTAAAAGATTTAGAAAACTGAAAAGTATTACATTTATGCATTAAGAAAACATGACAACCAATGTATGATATTAATATAATGTATTGGAAATTGAAATTGAAAAACTTAAACGAACAATGTAATTAGAAATGGCAACGACCATTTATTAATAGTTTCTATATAAATGCTTTATCCTAAGTAGTTTCTCTTCACTGTGAAGCAGACATGTCAGCAAGAGGAATAGAATAAAAAGGAGCTGTGATTAGGTTTACGTTGACCAATTACTTTTAAAATAAATATGTCAAAGATTTACAGGTAGATAACTTAAGGATGATAAATACTATTGAAACAAAAATCTTACTAAATATTCCTTCAGAGGAAATCGCTCATGGTGTTGTTATCTTTAACTCCTATGAGCAGAAGGTACTTCATTAAAGTGGGAATTTATATTTCCAATCGTCGTTTCAACATCCAGCACTTCTCAGGTAATCACGGATATAGTGAAAGGTTGGATGGTAATAAAAGATTTGCACTAATGATACGCATTAGTTAAAAGAAAATATATCAAACAAACATGTTTGACAAAGGCCTGGTAATATACTTCTTGCCATACGAATTACTGAGAACACAGTTTAAGTACATGTTATATCATATACAAAGAAAGCTTTTAATAGTGTCCAGACTAATAATTGCACATAATTACATATTGGCAGATCTACTCAAACTTGTAATAATTCTAAAAAAAATCTGTTAAACAAATAGAAAAATGTCAGAACGCACTACGAAAACAATAGTTTTGTCAGCCACTTAACAGAATTAAGTTATTCAAACATCTAGCTTAAAATAAAATTACAATGCTAATGCTACAGCTTTTATACTGATATTTATAAAGCAAAATTGCTGTATTGAGGGATTCCAGACCTCAATTATTGATACATTAATCAAATCGATCTTTTCTCCATAAGAGACTTTCGTATATCGTTTAATTCCATAACGTAGAGTATCATCGGAGAAATGAAACCAAGAACCCTTAACACAATTCTCTAAAAGGATAACGTTAAAACAAGGGAATGGACAGAAGAGAGAAAAAAAAACTAGTACAGTACGTGAATGAGACTCATAGGCATCATTAAAAGAAGAGAAAGAAAACCAACCAGAGCAAGAGGGAAAGTAGGATGCCTCTTTCACGAGGATAAACCAGCGACATCTGTGGATTTTAGGTTACTTTTTTTTTAGTCTTTCTTTCCCAAGTCAGACCAAGCATTAAAAGGGTTGCAACTCCCTGTTATAAAACCCAGCAACCAGTTCGAATAGTGTTGAATAAATCGGGGATCCCTGCCGCATCGCTATTTATGACAGGTTTAATTGCTTCAGCCCTGCGCACTAGACAAACCAACAATACACGCTTTTTTTTCGAACGGGAGGATGAGAAAGTCGATATTTTGCTTTTCATTGCAGAAATACGAGAGAAAAAAAACACTAGAAAAATTGTGCTTTTTATGTGGTACTATTTAGTAGCCAAAGAGCAATATAGAATGGGAAACACACAAAAATATAAAAAATTTAAAAAACTTAAATTCTTAATACCGAAATATAATGACCTTTTAAATTCTGTTATCCCCCGGTTGAAATTTATCACAAGGCAAATTGTATTGCAAGTACGCATTATAAAGGAAAAATAGATTTCTAAGGGATTAATGAAAGATGCAATGCGACTTTGAAACAACAACCGTTTTCCTCTTCCTGCAACTAAACTAAAAGAAACAGGAAAATTTTTCTATACAGAGAAATCATCAAATTTCAATTTTCGTTATTGCTTTACATTGAAAACTGGGTTTTAATTACACTAAAATATAACTGCTATTTTTTGTATTGTCATCTTTATTCTTATTATTTAACACGAAAGTTATTTCGATTCAAAATCAATATAGTGTTCTATTTATTGAATTGAAAGAAGTTAATTGAATTTATTTATTGACTCGGGTGGCTTCACTAAGTACAAAATTTCATACATTAGTTCACAGAGGGAATATACTTTTACCAACTGATACTATGCTCAAACCACGCATCACTCAGATCGGTCTGTATCATATCTGGGTTTATTCACTAGATGGAAGAATGCCAACTTCATAGATTAGAGCCATGATGAAATTGAGTCACTAAATTATCGATACGAAACGTTTGTTATACGAGATACCATTAAAAATTGGAAGCTGTGTTTCCTTTAATTAAACCTGTATGCATATACCAGTTCTATGTTCACGACTTGTAGGAAAATTGCCTTTTTATGTTACACAAATTGTATCATTATCCTTATAATTTCTTCCGCCACTTATTTTGAATCTTTAATCAACTTGTACCTAGGCACTGTGAGCGCTTTGGAGCATCATTTGATCCCACAAACATATGTTTATAAAACATTATTCTGATAAATAAAATAAAGTAGATTGTCTACAGGTCAAAACATTTAAAAAACATTTAATTCAGTTGTTAATGGCTGAACAGTTGTTACCTAACAAGGCACGTACTGTGGCAAGCATACTTCCAGTTATTATTCTTAGGTCTGGTAACGTCACTGAGTTTGTTTAGTGAAACTGAGTAAAACTCTGCAAAGCATCAGTGAATGAGAATTATTAGAGATGTCTACCGATCGAAATTTTAACGGTATCGGCGAAACGTTCATTTAAGATCACGCCATCTTAATCAGTGGCGACGTTTCGTCATGCACTGACACTTTTGTACACTTTTGAGGGTTTTGTCTACTTATTTGGTCTTGTTTAATGTATTCTCCGATTGTAAGTAAATATGCCAAGCTTTTTGGTGAACAGCTATAACATATAGCATTTTTACTTTCTCGTATACGTTAGCGTAAATGAATGAATTAGAAATACAATAACATAGGTGCATATTGTAAATATATCTCTTAAACGAAATGCAAAATTCGGGATAATATAGTGGCAACAGCATTTTGTGATGATTGTAGTAGTAGTAGTAGCAGCGTTACCATTAGCTGTGGTACAAGTTATAGTATTAGTAGTATAAATAAAAATGTTGTTGTTGTTGTATTGTGATAGTGATAGCAACATCAAAAGAAGAAGTAGTAGTTGTAGTAATAGTTTAGTAGTAGTATTTCGATGCTACTTTGCACCTACCTCGTATCTTTAATATATTTTATATAAGAGATACGAAGTAGCTGGAAAGTACCATCGATTTGTCCCAACATCTCAACTTAGTTGGTCCTATTGCACTGTTCCGAGCCGCCGTAGCTCTGTGGCATAGCGTTTAAGTAGCATTCGGGAGGTTGTGAGTTCGATGCCAGCGTTCGACCATCCTGACAGGTTTTTCCAGGGGTTTTCCTCAGTCGCGCCAGGCAAATGCTGGGATGGCACTTTCAACATAGGCCCTGGGCGACACTTTCCGAATTCTTTCCCTTCCGTATCCCGGCTTGAGTGTTAGAAGCCTAAAGGCGATAAATAAAATTAATATTCCATTCAATACATATGATAAGTTTTTGATCTTCTACGGACGGATAGATTTAGGCTATCATGTACTCAGCAATTGTCGCGGAATGGATAACCTAAACATTCCAGCAGATTAAAAAATAAACATTGGCACATTTTGAATTGAATATCGTATAGCCTACAACATAATATCGTCTGGAACAGCAGTATGGATTTTATAAAATCGTGAAGATACCGTACATGATTGAAAATTCGGATTGCGTTTGGATTGCAGAGTAACGAGATATCCAATAAATTTGGAAATTTATTCAATGCACTCGAACACATTTTGAAGATTAACGTGAAGACGAAAAGGGCAATTGATCTCAATGTAAAATATTAATACACTAAGATCAGTTTAAACGGAGAAACATAAATATGTTATTGACTGTTCCTTAGTACAGAACACCGTTGATGACTATTGTCAGAGTAGAGTAGATGTAATCATAAAGGTTTCTAACTATTTCTGAATTTGAAAGGACAGAAAGGTTCCAAATATAACAAGTGATGTCAAATAATTCGTGGTCGATGCCTTAGACGCCGATATGCCTTTACCTCCAGCGTCAAACGAGAAACTATCATTGGTGACGGCGTGGCGACGCACACCTCATCTGCTTTGCAGGTGGAC
>JAGDQP010025396.1:0-22816 GCA_022664845.1 Lepisma saccharinum | reverse complement strand
TGCATTTCAGCGGTCGTGGGTTCAACCCCAACAGCCGGTCATCCTAAAAGTTTTTTTCCTCAGTCATTGCATTCGTCAGGTCGTGGGTTCAACCCCCATATCCGGTCATCCTGATAGGTTTTTCCCTCAGTCACATCAAGCAAATGCTGGGGTGGCACTTTCAACTTAGGCCTTGGCGGACACCTTCCCGCATTCTGTCCCCTTCCCTATCCCTACCTGAGCCTTACATGGCTGAAGGCCATACACAGAAACATTCTGGTTCAGAATCCACTTTAGCATTTATGTGATCTCGATTGCGTCCCTTTTTAAACATAGTCGCAACACGAGATCTCGCCACGTACATAAACCTGGCTTTCTAATTTCGTCCTATGCACTTTTTATATTTTATAGGACAATATATTAAAAAAAAAATACTACAACATCTATCTACATACCTCAGGATTCAGCCAACTCTGGACGCTATTTTTTAGTACGTCTCACTGCATCAAATGTTACCAACAAAATGTGCTTTGTTTAATTCTCAACATCATAGCTTCTTCTCCCTCCTTCTGTTATGTCGCGTCATGTAACTTCATTTGTATGCAAGTGGTATTCAAATTTGTTTTCTCCATAATCACCTCGTTTATATACAGTTTTCCATCCACCCAAGAACTACTTCAACATCACATAAAAAAAATCCAATCTTGTATTCGATGTGTGCGTGTCAAGATATATACATACATATATGTATATATGTGTATATATATATATATATATATACATACTCTATCAAAAGGCTTGTTAGCTCGCCGTGGGAGGTCTCATTAATGAGGTGTCTGCTGAATTAAAATCCCCTGAAAAGCAAGATACCCCTACTGGGTATGCCATCAAATCTGTCGTTTTGGATTTTAGATTCTTGGCAGCCTTTCCTATTTCGTTCAAATGTATTTGAGCAACAGGCAGTATTGAGATTTGCTATCAAAATTACTGAACGGTTGAGAAGAGGATACAAATACTGATTGGAAGTACTGTGGAAACGTATTAGCTATTTCATCATTGTTACACAAATCTGACCTTGAAATTTTAATATATTTGGGGGAAGATGTTTTGTTTTGTTTTTAATAAATTTCCACAGTTAACCTGGATCATCATTGATATTATTTTCAGAAATTGATATAAAGGTATTATAGGCTATTTTTATGTCTTTCTTGATTTCCCTACGCAATCGAACAAATTCCTGATAGTAGGGTTTTGAATTTTCAGTTTTGTATGTATAGACTTCATATGATAAACTGTTTTAACATTGAGCTTCCTAATAACGTCTTAGTAAACCAGGACGGATACTTTGGGACAGAGTTTTTTTTTTTTTTTTTTGTAGGAGACACATTTGATAATTATTTCATAAATAATATCGTAATGTTTACTAACCAAGTCGTTAATTAACATTATTATACTCTTTTAAGCATTTCCAATCAACTTCCAGTATACTTTAAGGTAGGTTTAATGTACTTTATGACATGGTTCTTTTTGCGCCCTTAATTTAGTAAATATTTTAGTGGTTATCTTGTTGATAACTTTTAGTAAATCATAGAAAAACTGTCACTTTATTCTTGCTCCACCCTCTGAAAACCACAAGATGGGCGCCCATGCCTCTAAGTTTTTCTGAAAGAAACCCTGGCTGAAGGTCATATAACACATACTTTTTTTTTCATTGTTAACTTCCGCATCATCGATTATGGAGCTTGCAAGGTCAAAAAGAAAGATAATATGTGTTAGGTACTATCTGTCTGTACTACTAATATAATGTTGATGCATTGTATTTGTATCTCCCCCTTCTCATTTCTCTGCGGCTCTCGTAGGTAACTAATAAGTTCGGGCGGGTACGGTGGGTGACCTCTGCTTGTTAACACCACAGCCTTTTAGATTAAAATTCTGCCTTGCAGGAAGGTGACTGTTCGCTGGTCTTCTGGCACAAATGTGACCTTCATTTAACGACACACTAAGAATTCTAGATTAGACATCTAAACCCAGATGGCGGTCTTTCGTCTTGGTGGTCTTCAAGTCCGTCCGTCTCCCAGAAGAGAGAATATTATTCTAAATTTTCCAAATTTAAAATCATTCAATTTGTAAATCCTACAAAGAAAGCTGAAAAATCTGTGTGTATGTTATGTCTATATGTACACAATAAAAATAGCTATGTTGATTCAACACCATGCGGTGTTCCAGCGTGGCTACCACTTTTTTGTGTTAAATAAGCACAGCACACTGTATTATGTTGATTTCGGTACTGGGAGAAAAAATTTACGGCTGCAGCGAGATTTGAACATGGGTTGCTCAATTAGAAGTCGTGCGTCTTGCCGACTTCACTAAATCGTTAAATGGAAAGAGCAATAGATTGAAACAATATAGAGGATAAAAAAAAAATGGTGCTGAACCCCAAACACAAACAAAGTTACTCTCACGACTTATGGGATGATTTAATCACTTTTCCATTGGTCAAGTAGGGATCACAATCCCCATTCATTGAGAATACGTTCCATTTCTATGAAAGCAATCGCAGCATTTCACATGTTGTTGCGATAAGAAAGCAGTAATACTGCTGAAGTGTTTGGCTGTCGCCATCTTGCTTGCTTTCATAGAAATAGAATATTCTCAATGAATGGGATTTCTGGTTCCCAATTGAGAAATAGGAAGTGATTAAACCATGGGATAAGTCGTGCTAGTAACTTTGTTTTAGTGGTTCAGCAACATATATTTGATCCCCTACACTATAGTGTAGTCACTTAATTCAAATGTTGTTCACTAAATATCGTTTGCATCTAGTACCTTTTCTGTCTGATGATTTAGACAAGTCTGTAAGACGCTCGACGCACCATGGAGACTTTTTTTTATTTTTAGGGACCCTCATACCACCCCCAACTCTTTGCAATGTTTGCACCAAATCCACTTCGCGTGTCTGAAGGACATCAACGAACTAAAGGTGTTCTCCGTGGAATTTGGGGTGGGCCATCCCCACTTGTCTCCCTGTCTCGACCCCTGACGCGGCGTCGAGGCACGGAGCCACAAGGACCTGATTTTGCATTTATAAATAAAGAAGGGTGGAATCGGGGATGTTTCTTTTAAGCCCAGTTCCCGGTGGACAAACCTGGGTCTTAGTTCCGCATTGGGGGAGAATGAATTTACTCTTTTTTATTTTCCTCTATTGTACATGGTGAGGGACTCCACAGTCTAGTGGTTAGAGCGTTGGACTCATGTCCGCGTGGTCCCGGGTTCAATTCCCGGCTGGAGTCCCACTTTTCGGCGTTCAGCCAGCGTCGTGAGAAAAACTGGGGAGTCACGTGAATAAATACGTGACGGCCACTCGGTCTACAAAGCCCCTAATACGCCTGTTCGTGGCTAGGTGACGCGCAGCGCTGACCACACTGCCGTCACCGAGGTGGAAGCGGTTCCACCAAGCGCGGACAAATTGCGTTGCGACAGGCTCAGGACCTATCGGTCTGTAACGCCAGTGGTTATTATTGGTTATTGTATATGGTATGTATAAAACAATACATATAGACTTATATCCATTCATGAGTGATTTGTTTGTGTTATATTTTGTTCAGTTTAACTTTTATTTAGATGGTTTTATTTATTTATTATTTTCATGCAAAATGTTTGTTTATTATGGTTTTTATTTGTATCCTGCTTATCACTCTTCCTCCATTCATACTGACTTTGATTGAGTTTAATTGTTTTGTTTTGTGATTTAATTTACCCATTTAGTTTTAGTTTTCCTTTCTTATCTGCTCCTATGTTGAAATTTTAGTTTCCTGTCGGTTCAAAGATTATTCTGTTATTTTCATAGTTCATGTTTTTGAGTTCCCTCCATTCCCTATATCCTAACTTTCTGAACCCTTAATTTTATAAAAACATTTAAAACAAGTAACAATATTCATCCATCTCATTCACTCTTAAATTCAGGAGAATCAGCTTCTGAAGAATTGGACCTCCGGGCAGCAGGATTCCTCCTTCATATGCTCTGATTGGGGCTGATACGGGGGTCCTTCTCCTCGTCGTCTTCTTCTCCGCTCCATCACGTTCTTTCGCATCACACTCGCATCACAACACTACACATATTTCACATATGATCGATCTCCATTCAGAGTTTGTGCTGTCCATACCAGTGGTTGGCAGCGTTCTGAGGGTGACTCTATTTCTTCCCGCTTAGTTCCACATCCATATCACGCACTTTCACACACTTCCTTCAGGGGGTACTTATGCAGACCATGACCGTAGATAAGATTGAAAATCCACAAAGTTTGTATGAGACCGCATTTATTTTCTTCCACTTGTCCCCCTTTTGGGCTCATTCATTTCCATTTGTTACTTCACGCACATGACACGGACAACACTAACGAAACGTCACGACGTCCGTTGCTCACCACACGTCACAGAACAGTATTTTTCATTAAGTGTTCCCATTCTACATTTCCTACGCCACTCTAACAGTCAAATTAGTTATTCGCATTTTAATTCCTATTTACAAATTCTTGTAGGCGGATGTATGAGATCCTACTTGCCAGGCTATCCAGGGAGTTTATATCTTGTTCATCTTTTATTAACTCATTCCTTCCAAGGCACTTTTCACCATCTTACCCTGCTAGGCCCTTTCCGAAATTGAGTGGAGTTTTTTTTTTCCTCTTATAAACATGTACGGAAACTTGAATCTCTCGAATAACAGATTAGCTAGAGAGCTTAATCAAAAATCGTTGTGTAGCTCTTGATGTATACTTCAAAGATATGGAATCACATTTTCTGAAAATTAATTTCTTTACTCCAATAATTAGGCTGAAAAATAAGTAACGAATTGTATAACATGTGATTTTAACAAATTTTTTGGAGTGAAGGGATAGAATAAAATTTTGCAAAATTTTGTAATATTTAGACCTACCGCTCGAGTGTATGCACGCAAAGAAATCATTGCCTTACTCCTCCTCTTCGACGGGTGTTTAAACATGGCCCTTTGCGAAAAATGCCGGATTTCGGGCTTAAATGTCTCAGATGGGTGCTCATGAAAAAGTCTGAAATTTGGTATCGAAGAAACTTGGCATAACATTTCTTTAAAAGTCGTTTTGATAACTTCAGGTATGTAGGAACTCACATGAAAACTATTATATTTTTTTCTAAAATGGTGATGTAAACATTTTCTAAAATTATCCAGGAATGACCCAATTTTACTATCACTAACCTAAACCAATCTGATCTTCCTTATCTAAAATCACTAATTTTTAAAATGGTCCACTTAAAGTGACTCAATCTGGTGATGTTTCGGCAATATTTTTCTAGTTGTAAAAGTAGCTCATGGTAAAATCTTTGGTTTCTAAACCGATGTCACACGGACATGGGTTCGAACCCTGGTCAAGTTAAGCATTTTCTCCTGGTTAATTAGACAATAGTAATTTCTCTTCATCAGATGACAAAGTATAGAATTTGCAACCAAATCAGAGAGAGATAGAGAAAGTAAGTCTCACCACTTCCATATGAAAAAAGAATTTCAGAGTATTTCTTCACTGAAGTACAGTTTAGTCTCTTAAAGTGACTAAAGTGACTCATCGTTCGTGTGGATCATGAGCTTTGGGGATATTGAATTTGTATGAACTTTGGGAATCGTGAATTTGGTGTATGGCACCTTGATCCGACTTTGGATATAACAACATTTAACGTTCAATTATAATATACCGACGTTGTGTCAACACCCACCACTTCTCTGATGTTATATTTTAAACATAATAATTACTTATGTCCTGAAATGCTTGTATGGATACATATAAAACTGATTATTATTATGTTATGTAATTATTCATGCTTTGAGGAATATATCTTTACTTAAAAATAAAATTTTCCAGAACGGAATTCGAACCGACCAGCTCACGATTAGAAGCCACGCGCTCTACCACTGAGCTAACATGAACAAATCTATCTACTTCTTTCTGATAGAACTCCTTCTGAAGAAACATGACTGAATTTTCGGTGTTCAAGACAACGACATTGATATACGCTACAAATGCTGTTGTTTTTCTCTCCTTTCTCTTGTTTATTGTACTATGAATGCGAGAACTAAATTTGCTGTCCTCACTTTCGTTGCAAATGTTCTTTTACGTAGGGAAACGTAGGTGACAAAACGATCACGTGCTCAGATGTATGGATGGTTTCGAAATGCTGTATCATTACGTATTTTTAAGAACGTTACTTTTTTCTACATTTAATAACATTTTAACATGTCTTATTGCACTTAAAAGAAGAAAATGAAACATTGAACATTTTTTCCCAATTGTGAAGGTTCATCAGAACTCGAACATCTTTGATTTACTATTTCCGAAGATATCTGAAGTTTGACTTAGAGATTACTGAGTTCAAAACAGCCTAATGAATGCGATCAACCTTTTTGGAATAGGCTGTACCTTTGCCCGTATAAATAGCGACAACTCGACATTTCTAAAAAATTCTATCCATACATAACCTTTTAAAAAGTTTTGGTCTATGGCTGTTCGTTAAAAGTAAGTGGATAACTTATACCAGAAGACGTGTAGAAGTAATTTATAAACAAGAAATCTTTGAATGCTGTTCTTAAGTACCTGACGGGACGAAAGAGACTCTTTCGGAGGTGTTCTCTGTTTCCCGACTAGCGTAGGGGATACAGTTGGGTCGTTGCCCGGGAGGTAGCAGGCTCAGTTCCTGCTGAGTTCGTTTCTTTTTTTTAATTTATTTTAATTATATTTTTCTTACTCCTTGTGAATAAATGCTCGTTTAGCTTCTTTTTACATTTTCAACATCGTGTCATTTTCATGTACAAAAGATGAAAGTTTAATCTCAATAGATTTAAATGCATCCAGTAAAGATTACATTCTCGTCGAACGAAGCTATTTTTTTTTTTCGAGCGGAAATTTTTCATCAATTGTCCGATGAAAATCCGCTCTAAAAGAGTGGTTCTTCTTTCCGCTCTCGTAAGATTAAATATTCCGCTCAAGTAGGGTGCAGTTCCGCTCTTCTGAATTTAATGTGTCCGCTGCGTCTATCCCGATTGAGTTTTTTCTTAGTTTTCTGTAATTTCACCAAGCAAATATGGTTACGGTATTGTATCTCAACAAAGCTCCTGCCTGCAGCCCGTTCCCATCCCAGTCCCGTAGAAAAGTGATCTCTGAGGGTGGTTATTCCTAAGACGTGATGGTCTTAAACCAAAGGAAGCTGTTCAGCCTAATAAGTTGCATTAAAATTGATGTTCATGGTTTTCACAAGGACTTCAGGCTACATAGACTTTCCGTTTTGTTGCTCGAAGGAGAAAGTAGACACTCTGACCCTCCGTGATACAATTCCAACATTCACCTGGTGTAATAGGTGAAACCAGGGACAGTCCCAGTTAAGAAGGCCGGATATAAGAAGACATTTCTCGGGGGCAAGGAATTATGGGTACATCAATGGTGTATCAGTGGCGGCTGGTGAACTGAAAAGCAAATGTAGAGCTACGTCAGTAATCGCCGATCATCCCTGTTTAACCGTTATCGTCGATTTTCAGTAATCTACGCTGTATATAAACCCACATTTCAGTTTTAGTTTGTTCTGAGCTACTTCCTGATCATGTGAACAAACATTTTTTTTTTTTTTAAACGTGAGCAAATTAAAAGTCTTTGTCCCCTGTTGTTTTTCAGCTAAAATAATAAACATACAGGAAAATAAAAACGTAGGAATTGTTCTATGTAACTTTCCCTATTTCCCCTCAGTCACCAGACCAGATTCAAGCATTTGTCCCATCGCACCACTAGTTTGGAGATGCCATTGTTGTAGAATTCGGCCCTTTGATCGTGGAACCACTGCCGGTTCGAGGTCCTCGCTTCGTTTTCGGAAATGAACATCTGTTCTGTCACTAACTTCTCCAGTGGACCAAACACGTGGTAATCACTGAGGGCCAAGCGGAGTCTGGACTATACAGTGCATGTTACATAATGTTGTGAGTGAGGATTCCGAGGAATGAGGCCGCCCCATCGGCCCCAACAGCTCATTGGTATTAAGATGCCCTCGGGCATTTTTGAACTCTCATCACCACCACCGCACACTTCACAAAGCGAGACACTTGTCCCCTTACGCCAGTTGCATTTCCCTGCGGATTTCGATGTATGTTCGTGACTTGATTCGTAGATAACAAATAATACTTTGCTACTCAGCCTCATACCAGAAACTACAAGGTAACCAAAAAAGTTTTTGCCGTTCTAGACCAGTGATAAACAAAGAGCAATACAGTGGACGGTACGTACCTTTAGGTTTCGAATTAAGTTTCATCAGCATCCAACACCTTTTGCCAACGTTCCTGCAGCTTCACAATACCCTGGTCATAAAAATCGGCGGTCTTCGAGGCAAAGAAGTCCATTAGTGCGTTCCGCAGGGCTCCCTCATTGGCGAAGATTGTCCAACGGAGGTGGTTGTCGAGGGAATGAAACAGGTGGTAATCTGTTGGCGCATGGGTCCGGTGAATATTGTGCATGGCACAGTCTCTCCCAGCCAAGTTGCTGAAGGGTGTCCTCTTTGCCACATGTGGCTTGGCATTTTCGTGCAAGAACACCAACACCCTTCACCAATGCCGGCTCCTTCTGCCGCAATGCATGGTGCACTCTTTGTAACTGCTGTGAGTAGAGGTCTGCAGTGATGGTCTAACCAGGTTGAAAGAGCTAGTAATGCACCATTTGGCTATAAGTCCACCATACAGAGAGCACAACCTTTCGTGGATGCAGAGGTGGTCTTGAGGTGTGAGGAACAGGATAAGGTGGTGACAACCAATGTCTGGTACGCTTGGGAGTATCATAGAGAACCCACTTTTCGTCACCAGTGAGCAAGCGGTCAAATATGAGTATGTTCAGGTACCGAGTGAGCAAGGACAAACAGGTTGTCACTCGTTGTTCCTTGTTGGCTGCTGACAGTGTGTGGAATACCCACTTGCTTAACCTTATGACTTCCCTATCCGATGCAGGTGCAGTCTGCCTTTCAACGGAAACATGGAACGTTTCTGTAACTCATCACACGTTAGATCTCCTCCTCGATGACTGCTTTCAGGGCTTCATTATCCATCCCATGTGGTCGTTCACTGTGAGGTTCATCAGCAAGGCTCACATCTCCCGAACGGAATTTCTGGAACCAATAATGCCTGGCGGTGCGTTCATTCACGGCATTCTCACCAAATGCCTGGCATATGTTGCAGCTGATAGGCCCACTTTAAAGTCATACAACAAACACACGCGAACAAGATGCTTCGATACCTCCATTTCTCTTTTACATTGGACGAGCTATGACTGCTGTGTGTACTGGCTAATACGACGTGGAAGTGTTGAGCACTAAAGTAATCTTTGCCAACTGACAGTGGCGCTCTCCCGCGGGACAACCGAGAGTTAACACTGCTTGTTCCCAGAAAAGAAAAACTAAACTATTGTTTCGAATGTACATGTATCTCGGTTTCTGAATCACATTAATATTTTGACTGAGAAAATAGGGGGAAAGGTTTTTTGATTTGCCCTCGTATTTAGCGAATGCTTAGCAAAATATAAGTGGAGTGGCACTTCAGCAACTGTAGAGAAGATATTTAATTTGATTGGCATTTTGTAACATACTTGCTATGTGAAAACTTGTCTTGCACTTTTTTGTGAAGGGCAACTCAGAATTACTTGGTTAGCTCAAATTTAATCTACGTGCTGTCAACGCCTGTGACCAAATAATAATATACTAATTTAAAATTTATCCAGCCATATTTAATTAACAGACTAAACTAACACGAAAAATTGCGCGATTGGGAAGGACATACTTGCAATATATCGTAATAACTTTCCTCAACTCTGTACAACATGATTAAAGAAAAAATGAAATTGAACAAAACATTATTTTTGGTAATACAAAATTTTTGACAGCGTTTTGAAGAAATTAACTAGCAATTTGTTTTGTGTTTAATTTTCAATAAGCATCTTGTGTTTTCTAATATTATTGGTCTTATACGCATCCGTTAATTCGTGTTTTCGCAATGGCTGTTATTGTATTGGATTCCATTATTAAAAAAAAAAACACATTGGAAGCGGTTTGCAGGATTAGGTAAAATAAATTTGGTCCTAACAGCGTAAAAATTAGCTTGTTAGAACAATAAGAATCCAGTTAAAGTTTAACGACAAATTCACTCACAAAAAGGAATACGTCATAAGGTGCATTGCCATTACATGAAAAAAGAAGAAAAAAGAATATGACAAAACACAATTTACTGTGACGTCTTGCAGCACGTGTTAATGAAAGTGTCCGTAATGTTGCTGGGTTAACTCGTTAAAAAAAAAAAAAAAGCTTCCAGCTCATCACGTGTAAGTCAACGACGTTGGTGCTGTGATCAGGAGAAAACAGAGACGGAGCCATAATCGGCTGGGGGAATAACCACGGAAGCCTGTTATCTTTTATGAAGAGGCTAAATTCTGGAATTGTATTGCGTATTCCGGTGAGAACCGGTGCTGTCATTGTCATTTAGAGCACGCGCTTCGTCTTAAAGGAAAGCTCGTAAGTTTGTAATTACTAACAGCGTTACTTCCTTGCCATTGGCTACTGGAAAAAATTCTCGCCTCTTGTACGTGTCTCTCTCTCTCGCTCGCTGTAGCAGGTGTGGTCAGCTGCTTTTCTCAGTAGTGACATACCGCAACGAGATTCTGAAAAACAAACGGACATATTGTTAATTTATTATTTATTTCTTGGAACATTAACAATATTTTTGTATTTGTACTTAGAATGTCCATTTGTATTCAATAGACTATTCAAGCTGTTTTCCTCATGGCATCATGGTCTTCTTTTAGTGCTAATGCGTGCGTACACTCAGATTCATAAAAATGGCCGATATTGTGCGGACAACAATTTCCACAATTTAACCATGTCAAGCCAATAGTCAGTTTGGAACTACCACCCACCTTAGTCCACACTTAGCGACAATACAAACCCATCAATACATAAAATAAAACATGTTCGCTATAAATTTTTCTTTAAATACAATTGCTGTTCTTCTCTTTAGGGGAAATGCCAAAATACACTATTCGTCATAACTTATGCAACAATGTACTTCTCCAGGTCACAGAATGAAAATTAACAAATGCTGATACACATATTCTACTTGTAACTGAATGAGCACTCATGTTCGCCATGACCAACAAATCAGACATTTAGTCTTAATTCACAAAGTATGCACATAAAAGCCCCCAGACACTAATATAAAGTATATGTTTACTGTTGGCAGCAATACACGCCTCACAACGACCCAGCGTAGTTAAATAAATGGTACCAAGCAGTTCCATTGTTGCTGGAGATCCCTTTCAAGATCTTGCAGGTTTCGCGAAGCTGGAACAGGTAGGTACATACGCGATCTATAGTACAGGGTGATTAAAAGAAACGGGAAATTTTGAAAATTAAATAATTTCATGAAAAAAAAATATTTATCGCATTTAATAGTAAAAATAATGCTATTTGAGAATACATACAGTATAATTTATTTTTTGAAGATGACCTCTTGCAGGTGAGCTCCTCCTCTACGCAAACATTCCTGCAGTCTCTTCGTTACATTGTTCATGGTTTGACGTAAAATCTCAACTGGAATTTCGGCAATTGCTGCTCGGATGTTGGCTTTCAAGTCTTCCATTGTAGCAGGGCGACTAAGGAACACTTTGCTTTTAAGATGACCCCACAAAAAGAAATCACAAGCTGACAAAACAGGGGATCTGGGAGGCCATTGAATGTCACAATTTTTCGAAATTACACGTTCCCCAAATAATTGGCGTACAGCAGCCATCGATATTCGTGCTGTATGGTACGTTGATCCATCTTTTTAAAACCAGGTTGTGTCAGTAATGTGTGGAAATCTCTGTAGTTGTTGCACAACAAAGGTTTCAAGCATGGCGACGTGACGATTCGATGTGACTGTAATCGCATGGCCATTCTCGTCTTAAAAAAAATAAGGACCCATCACACCGTATGATGACATAGCACTTTGTTGCTGTGCATTGGACGCTGGTGTAGCTCTTGTGCCCAATATCTAAAATTTTGTTTGCTAACAAATGTTTGCGTAGAGGAGGAGCTCACCTGTAAGAGGTCATCTTAAAAAAATAAATTATACTGTATGTATTCTCAAATGGCATTATTTTTTACTATTAAGTGCGATAATTTTTTTTTTCATGAAATTATTTAATTTTCAAGATTTCCCGTTTTTTGAATCACCCTGTATTATTATCCCCTCATGTGCACTGCTTAGTGGGATTAAGATCCGGGAACCTTGTTGGCCACTCCAGTTTTCGTGTACGATACTTCAAATAAACATTTTCTAAACAAGCTCTGTGGGAATGGAACGCCATCGCAACTCATCGGCCAAATGTAATATTGTTGTCATATTTTACTCTTTCTACTTGCCATCTTCTATGCACTGCTTAAGAACTATGGTGCAACCGTTCAGTGACTCCATCTACTTTGGGTCACATGCCCTCGGAATGCATTCATAATTCGTGTTCTCGTCATAGGTACTTGGCTTCGTTATAGCACAGATAACTATGGTTATAGCATTTTCCCAGATTTTATAGTCTTCTTACTTGTTGTTCCTTAATTTATGACAAACAGTGTATATGAAGTAGAAAAAAAACTTGTGAACATATGTAATAAACAGAAAAAAGGTCACAGGAAAAATAAAAATCACTTGGTATTGGGATATTGAGATTTCTATGTACTCTAGAAGCGCCTCCTACTTTCGGGATTACTATAAAAAAAAGTTGAAACTGAAAATACGCAGGAGACTACGAACCTGGCAAATGAAGATAACTTACGAGTGTTTGAAAATAAGGTTTGGAGAAAGATATACGGGCCAAAATGGGACGAGATGACTGAAGATTGGAGGAGATAATGAACTTCGTAGAGTGTATGGTTCACCCCATATTTTGAGAATAATGAAATCATGACAGCTAAAATGGGCAAATCGTGTACACTTGTACAGTAGCTCGGATGAGGGGGAAAAAAATATTCCATCGTGGTTCTTCGGGAGGTCAATATTACAGGGGATCTTCAAGTTGTAGTAAGTGTTCATGATTAAAACTAGCTGAATCTTGTTCACGAGAGAAACTAATGGCGAACGTTTGTTGCTGCGGCAATGAACTTAAGTCGTAGGTTACATCCCTCACTTTCGAGAAACTGGTTACATAGAGACGCCTGTGGTTTTGAACGAGCATATTGGTTTTCATGCACTATACTTTTTTTTTTCGGGCTTTGAAAGGATAGAACAAAAGGCACGATACAAATTTGATACCCAGAAAACCAGTTTAATATTTGCGTGTTTCGGATTTTTGGAAATTCATGACAGTCTAAACTCGCGGAATTGCTAACTCATCATGTTCGTGACTACAACAACTGCGAATAAATGTGAAAAGAAGTATAATTTGGCATTAGTCGATTAGCTTTGTCCCAGAAGACGGCACTGCTGAGCAAATTCTTTACATGATTTACACCTCTTCGCACGCCCTAAACAAACTCAACCATTATATCCTACACACGTGGAACATAAGTGTCAGCTAAAGAACGTCATATATGCATTTAAAAAGGAGAGAGACACGTGCACATATTTCATTTCGACAGCTAATAGGTTGAATGTTTGATGCTCCAAAGCCGACTGACGTAAATGTTTCTGCCCTTGTTTCGTTCATACTCTCTCATGTCTTTTGAGTTACGTAACCACATCATAATAGATTGTAATTCTAATTGCATGTTAATTCATATTTTGTCTCAAGACCTATTCGAGAATATTATGTAACGGAATATACAACAGCAAGGGAAGCGGTGTCTTGTCGTCTTGTAGTTTGGTGATGAAGGTCGCCCAGCCTACCAAATCCAGTCGTCGTTGACGAGGTTGACAGGGTTCAGACAGTACGAGTACTCTGCAGTCTGCACATCTATCAAACATTTTTTTTTATTTTGTTCCGTTTCACAGGCGAATGGTAATATTGTACCTATATTCAAGAACCTTGTAGCTTTCTTTCCCATCTTTTCCTTGAAATATTTGCTTAGACATTGCCGTGAGGCTCGGAGGTCGCGGGTTCGAGTCCCGGCAGGGTAATGGGTGTGGATTTTAACTGGCTGTAAATGGGCGAATCGTGACGGGACGAAGTCAAAAGTTACTAGACTGGCCCATATAAAATAAAGTTTACCAAAGTTTTATGGCCGTAGATTTGAGTCGTGTCTTAAACTTTGACCCCTGAACCAATGCAGCCATCATTTTTCCTTGAGAAAACATTAATTAAACAATTAAAATAGATCGTTAAATGACTGGAAAATGCAGTAAAATAACATATAATTTACTGCTGGGCACTCACACTTTACATAAAATTATTGGTTTTATTCTTCCCAATTTTTACATGGATTAAGATGATCTTCATTTTATGAAATATGTTAATAGAAGCTGTAATTATTATTATTGTTATTATTATTACTGTTGGTAATTATTATTATTATTATAGTATTAGATTAGATATTAACGTATTTCTGCAAAATAAGTAAAATAAAATAATCAGTAATTTACTGAAAGTTATTTTAAGAATATGTAAATACACGTTCCACGTGGAAATACTCGACTGGATGATTGCCATGCATTTTACTATGATAAACCACGAACAAATGATACTCAAGAAATCGACAATATGGAGAATGAGTGCTAATGTATAATAATATAAAGTAAAACAATCAGGAGAACGTGACATTAGTACTGAAAATATTGAAATTGAATTACCTATATTGAATGAATAGACCCACAGAGAAGTACGTATAAATATTTCTCTGTGATGGACGTGTCTTTACAAGTTATTAATTACTTACAGTGGCCACTGTAGTATGATGTTCAAATCGCGATTTCTCACAAAGTTGTGAGAGATTCCGAAATAAGACCACTGTAGTAAATGAAATATGTCCCCCCCCCCCACCCCCACCCATGTTCTCATTTTTGAAAACTAACCGTTTGCCATTAAATAGCAGTGAGTGGGACAGCATGCTTAAATTTGTAACAACAATTTAGTCTACTCGAATAGGGTACGCAAACGGGTTCGAACCCGGCAGTTGACCATTTTTACTGACGTTTTCCCCTCAGTTTCAACAAGCGAACGTCGGGACGGGCTCATCCTTTCCTTTACACTACTCCGGGCAGAGCCAACGGTGCCTAAAGGCCATAAATAAATTTAATTTACCATTTTGCCCTTAGATTAGAGTCCAAGAACGTGAACCTTTGCGAATAAGCTCTGTACCGAACGGTCGTAGGTTCAGCAGTCAATTGGAACCGCGTTGAATTCGCATTCGCGAGGTTCTGGGTTTGATAGCGGCCTACCACCCTAATTGAGGATTTTCCTTTTCCTCTTATCACCCAGGCAAGTGCCGGAATGGTATCTTCGAAAATACGCTTTGTCCACATCTTTTCTCCCACACTATCCTGGGTTGTCATGGAAGGCTAAAGGACACAACATTCAAACTGTACAAGTCCTGTATTAGGTATGGTATTCTCCGTACCTACTGTACATAGTTAGAACTGAGAGTGCCTTTTCTTTTCTTTCTTTCTTTTTTTTTATTATTATTCGTTAGCATTCACGATTCAGATTTTTGGCAAATATATTTCTGAATGTATAATTAATTGATTTGACATTGCTCTTTAAAGAATAAAAGTAGCAAAAAAAAGCCTAGTTACTCTTTATTTTTGTTCCTAAGAAAATAAAAAAGGAAAACCCCATATACATGCAAGGACTTCCTCAGAGGAAAATTTTCTTTGTTTGAATCCCCCCCCCCCCCCACTCCACCCTTAATTCTGGGAAAAGTCATATTCATAGTCTGCAGGAAGTTTCCGTGCATCTATTTTATTTCGGAATTGGATAGACCGGTGGGCGGTTTCTTGGTAAGGTCAAGGGAAGTAAGAATGAGAACTATTAACCAGCTTGCGTGCATAATGGAAAGTCAGCCTGTCAGCTACTTCTGTAAGGAGGAGGTGGATGTCTTTCGGAGTCAGAGATGGAAATTTTTCTACTCCAAAATATGACATACTTCACCTCTTGAGAATTACTGTATTTCATATTGGAATGTAGATGAATGGGAGTGAGTATACCCTATGTATATTGTATTCTTAATATAGTAGCTTCTCTCCAACAAAAAATTAACGCCTCCCTTCGGAAAATCCTGTGAACTCCCCCGACTACATATGCGAGTAGTGTTGAGACGAGACAAGGCAGAGCTCTCGTAATGCAAAGTATACATCTTCTTGAGACGAGACATTCTCTGAACAAGATATTTTCGAGACGAGACAGCCTAAATCTCGCCTCGTCGGCAAAACTATATGCGAGGTCGAATAAATTTCCGAGGTAGCATTGAAACCATATCTTATGAATCTTTCATAATTGATTTTGTTTTTTGTTTCGTTAGCCTGAGTACCCTTGCAGGTTCTTCGAGCCCCGCAAGTTGGAGATTAGTGCCTCACGGACCCGTGGTCTCCGTAATGGCTTTCGTTCCAAGAGTGGGTCTCATGATCAGAATAACGAATTTCCGTCGCTGCTATGTCTGACTTTAGAAACCAGAGTCCTCTACTTCTGTAACTGAGTAGCTCCCTAATTCGCACCGGTGATCGAACCCTGGGACCACTTGTACTAAGAGCGACACCGTTAACCACACAACCAATCAGGAACTAAGTTGTTATTTCAGTATTGGAAAGTAAAATTTATTGGAACCTCAATCTTGTGTGCTATACTACAGCTTAGATTACAATAAAGCAGCAGTTACCTTTTGTGCACTAATCGTGGGAGACGGAAAGAAGAAAGTAGCGACACTGCTTTATATTTACGTTCCACACCCGCAATTGCTTGGTGTGACTGAGGCTAACCAGAGAACTTCAGCAGGAATGATCAACCTCAGGGTCTTTGGATCGGGTTCTATATGCAGTCAGCCTGCATGATATAGAAACTGTAATGAGTTCCTTAGGTAAGTGTTAGCAAACTTTTTCTTCTTGCGTCACACCGTAAATTATTCAGGACTCAACACGGTATATCGAAATGTTAATTGACTGTTCAAAAGAAAGCTATGTAGTATGCAAATAATCTCAAAATCATTCAACTGACTAGTGTGTGTAGATGACAAAGCATTTTCAAAACTTTCAGGTTCAGATTTATTTATGACGGATACGAATTTTCTTTGTGCCATTTCTCCTTTCATCTCTCTTTCTCTCTCTCTCTCTCTCTTTCTCTCTCTCAAATATTCGTGACATAGCTATTATTGAAAAGATCTGTTTGTTCGAAAATTTCCTGTACCAGTGTTTGTATTAGGAAAATGATTCCAGGTTATGTTCATCTTTAAGCTCCTAGAGAGAGAGTTGTGAATAAAAGAAAATTGAAAGCCTTCGAAATGTGGAGATGGAGGAAAATAGAAAAAATAGCTTGTCACAAAAAAAAATGCGTAAGCGTGTGAGACGACTAATACTGCAAACAAGAAAGACGACAAAAAGAAACAGGTTTGGACATTGGTTAAGCAGATATTGCATACTGAAGGATGCACTTGAAGGAAAACGAGGAACAGAAAGAAGGAAGATTCAACTTTTTTGACAGTATTAGCAGGATATATCTAGAAATTTCTTTCGGAGCGTATTCATAAAACTAAATTTTAAACTTTATATGGGCCATTTTTTTTAGTAACTTTGACTTCGACCCGTCACGATTATGAATGCGATGCTACTTAAAATTCATACCCTTGCATCAGCCGGAATTCAAACCCGGCACCTTCGAGTTGATGGCTTAGCGCCCCAACCAACACGGTCGATTCGGAGGGGGATACAGGTCTTCTTTTAGGGGAGAGTTCATGATTGGTCTGGGTATGAATTGTGTATGAAAACATACGGTTACACCTAAAATTATATTCATTTTGCTTAGATATTGGAATTAAGATGATCTGGATCCCCTTGGCCACCCACCTAAATACGTCACGCTAAGACGAAAGCGCATGTTTGAGATGAAGGGAGAGGTCTCGGAATGGCAACTTGGCGTGAAGGCGTTGCCAGTGCCGAGAGAAGACCTCTAATGATAATGCTGAATATGATGATTTTGGATATAGACATTATCGGCACCCTGATCCATGTACGATCAGTAATTCTGTACGAACTCTTTTAGATGATTTTCGTCATGTAAGAGGGTGATGATATAACTGATCTCCGCTTGAAAGGTACAGTGTTTCATACTGCAACTAACTTTGAATCATAGAACAAACATACAGCAACATTTTCGTAACAGAAACCATAAATATAATGCAATTTCCATCCCTGTGGAAGGTTGTGTGGTTTTTACACCAAAAGAAGTAATCATTATCTACTACATTCATCGTCTGGTGGCGCTCATTTTCGCTTGGCATGTCTGTAATGCGCTTGCGTGTTGATCACATAAATGAATATAGTGACCCTGATATTGGCGGTTTCTTTCTGCTACATACCCTTCCCTCTTCACAACTTGCTTAAAAATTTTGGTAATGACTTTGACCTTCCCTGCGTGCGGATTCCATTTTCTAGCTGCAAGGGAACTTCTTTCCCTTGCTCTCTATCGAAAGTTCTTCGTTGTTGTTGGTCAATTTTCCTTGTTAACAGTACACGTGGATGCTCAATGTCCATTGAAGGATCAGAACAAAGAAAAAGAAGATCAAATAAATTAGTGCAAACACAAGTCTCATTGTTTTCTAATCTCACTTCTTGTGTTTCCCATCTGCGAATTGCTATTCTGCTTTAATTCAAAGCTAGTAGATCTTGAGGTTAGTCGAAAGTACGTATCTAAAATCTAGTTCTTGTGACTTATTAAATTTTAAAGCAAACGTCGCTATGCTACGCTTAAGCAAACATTTATTACTAGTTTAATAGTAAGAATTAACGGATCAAGTAGGGATCCTTAAGGTATTCCACAACTAGTTAGTTTGTAGTTTCATTCCAGCAACTTCGGGAAGCGGATAGAATGACAAGGGGGAAATGACATGTGGAGAATTGGTAGAAAAATGGCGAAGTCCTGTGCCACCACGTTAAAAAAATACGGCGTGATATTATAGCAAACAGAACATGATAAGAAGAGCTAGGAAATGAAGACTCAGAAGAAAATGATGTAGATGTCCCAGATGTAATGAAAGAAGTGGATAAAGTACTTCGAGGGATGGAGAACGGAAAGACGCCAGGAGAAGATGGACTCACAGCAGAGATGTTTAAATGGGGAGGTGAAGACAGGAAAGAGGAACTTGCGAAATTATTCTCAATGTGCCTGAGGAAGAGAGAAATACCCAGAAGTTGGAATACTGCTGTTATAATTTTGTTGCACAAGAAAGGAGGAAAAGATCGCGTCGAAAATTACAGACCAATTAGTTTACTGTCAGTTCTATACAAAATGTTCACCAAAGTAATTTTGAATCGTATTGAACGGGACTTGGATTTTAACCAGGGAAGGGAACAAGCCGGATTTCGTCGTGGATGTAGCATAATGGACCACATACAAACATTGAATGAAGTTATGGAAAGGACTAATGAATATGAACTTTCACTATGTCTGGGATTCATAGATTTCGAAAAAGCTTTCGATTCGGTCGCTGCTGCTAAAGTAAAATGCTAAGGGCCCGCAGGGCCACCGTAGCTGGACTTCTGGCCACCAAGGCCACTTTCGTCCTTTTGAATTATGAATGTATTTTTGGGAAAATAATTATAATTTATTTGTAAAAACATAACCGGAAGTCCGTTAAGACACAATAGCCCTATCTATCAAAATCTAATGGAATTTTATTTAAATTATCACCTAAGAAGAGCACAATAATTGCACAGGAAAAATGAATTTAAACAAATACAAGAAGTGAACCAGAGCCAGTTATTTAGTGAATTGAAATAATGATTTAGGTTTATTTACGTAAAAAATAAGGAATTTTTGTGGAAAAAAAAATGTATTAGATTCTATGTTAAATTATTCTCCAATATCATTATCAATCATTTCCGGAAGTGACGAACGCGCTCAAGACGTAAGAATTTAATTGTAATTTTGTATAGTTATTTAATTACTTTTGTTTAGGTTCACTGTGGATTTTTCAATTAGAAAGTTCTTATTTGGATTTTCTTTGTCAGCTTTACTTGTGTAAGTTCGTTTTCTTATATTTAGTGAAGGGTTGCTGTCCAATGTAAATATGTCCATCCGTTGACTGAAGTATGTTCATTCTGAATTGGAAGATCTCCTCCGATGTAATGACGTCTGAGATTTTTTGAAAAGATTCCCTATCTTGTGGAATGCCCAATGTCAGAACTGTGGATACCCATTTAGTAATGTTTTGAAGAAACTCTTTTAAAATTTGATCTAACTTTTCTTCAGTAGGTTGTTTTGAACTGTTTTCTATCTCATCTGGAACGTTTTTTGAGTGTTCTGTCTTATTGGAGACTTCAGATGTATCCTCTTTTTGAACAGGTTCATAATTAGTATTCTTGTTGGCCCTAAAAATTTTTTGAGGAAGGTGACTTCTTCTATCATTAGGGCGCCTGGGGCAATTTGAGGCCCCCGTCCGGTGTCCTTTTATGTTACATGTAGCGCAAAAATTCCTATTTAGTGTCTTCTTACAGGTGAAACTCAAGTGTTTATTCCCGCATTTATAACAAAATAGATCGTTTTTGCAATGAGAATTTGTGTGGTATTGAAAGCATGAAAAACATGGTTTAGGTCTACCAGTAGAAATTGACTCTTCTACCTTGTGTCTCGAATATTCTATAGTTAAGCCATTTGTAATGAGATAGCTGACCAATTCTGTTTTTTTTTTGTAAACAGTCTGATCAGTGTAGTAGGTCCCCTATCATTTCTGATGCGCGTTATGTTAGTTAGAGGCAATTTATTTTCTTTTATAAGATGTAGTTTAAGATCTTCAATTTTGACTCTAGTGTCTACCCCTTTTACTACACAGGTGAAAGTAGTGGTAGTGGTGGCTTTTTGAGAAACGATAATTTTTTCACTTGTTTCCATTATTAAAGCTGAAGTCCCAAAATCTCTCTGCTTGAATGTTTTGAGGAAAATATCTCTGGATTCTTTGTTTTTGAATGTAAGTTTAAGACCTGTTATCTTTTGTGAAGGATAAGCAATTAATTTTAATTCTGGAAGACGGGGGTCGGTCTCCTTGTCGGCAGTACTTAAATCACTTGAACATCAAGGCATCGAAAATGCGTACATCAAGCTACTGCAAAACATTTATTCGACTGCCACATCTGTCATTAGGCTACATCAAGAAAGTGAAAAATTTAAAGTTGGAAAGGGGGTAAGGCAAGGAGATTCAATTTCTCCAAAATTGTTTTGTGCGGTCCTGGAGAGAGTGTTCCAAAATTTAAATTGGGATGAAGTTGGAATTAAAATTAATAGCGAATATCTTCATCACCTACGGTTCGCTGATGATATAGTCCTGTTTACTTCAAATGCGGAAGAACTACAAACCAGAATGGAAAAACTTAATAATGAGAGTTTGAAAATAGGCCTTAAAATGAATTTAAGTAAAACAAAGGTTAGATACAATCAATATGCTGCAAAAAGGGAAATAAAGATTAGCGGAGAGACAATAGGCATAGTTGATGAGTATGTTTACCTAGGTCAGCTCAAAACATCGAATGCCAAGTTGACTGATAAAATAAATAGAAGATGCAAAATGGCGTGGAGTTCGTTTGGAAGACTACACTTTATTTTCAAAAGCAAACTACCAATGTGTCTGAAGCGTAAAGTTTATAATCAGTGTGTCTTACCTGTGATTATGTATGGCTGTAATACTTGGACATTGAATGCGCAAACGACTCAAGGATTGAGTCTCACACAAAGAGCAATGGAGAGATGCATGCTAGGAATAACCAGGAGGGACAGGAAGACAAATGAATGGATTCGCGTAGAAACAAAGGTACAGGAAGATGAATGGATTCGCGCACAAACAAAAGTGGATATGGGCCAGTCACATAGCTAGACGAACAGATGGAAGGTGGACGACAAATGTACTATTTTGGATTCCTAGGGAAAAGAAGCGACCGAGACGACGTCCTCAGGAGTTTTTCAGGAGCTACATGGATGAGAATAGCTTCAGCCCGAGATATGTTGAAAGAAAAGGGGGAGGCCTTCATCCAGCAGTGGATAGAAAACGGCTGAATATGATATATATATATATATATATATATATATATATATATATATATATATATATATAAGCCATCTCTCAAATTTATAGAAAATGGCTGATGGGAAATTTTGTACAATGTGTCAACACTGAACTAGCATTTCGAGCAGTTTAAAAGAAACTATCCACATGTTCTGATCGTGATGTATGTATTGGTTCAGTGCTGGCGTATTGTGAAATTTTCACACTTGGAAAATGTTTATTATTTATTTTCTATGATCCTGTATGTGCAATCATATTCACCATTTATTTAAAGATGATGTATTTTCATTAGTTAATTACTTTTCTAATTAAGGTTGCTATAATTTTCTTCGACGAAACCGCAACAAAAGTACTGACAATTAAATAGAACATATTTGTAACAAAGTGATGAATGTGGGATTGATTTAATGTGAAAAGCTTTACAATATAGAACTGTTTTTTTTAAATGATATTACAGCATTAGCATACTTCAACATTTCACTTTTCTTACTTTATAATAATGTATGAGTTATTGCAACTGCCATTTACTACATTATACTGAATTCAAGAATTGTCCTAATTAATGACAAATATGGGGGTTACCAAAGTAGTAACACAACGCAAATCTACCCCATGATTTAATTACGTATTA
>JAGDQP010025395.1:0-26953 GCA_022664845.1 Lepisma saccharinum | reverse complement strand
TTTATTTATTTATTTATATTTTCTGGAAGTAAATTCACAAACTCCTAAAGCTATATACTTCAAATATATTTACTTACTGTTTCCCAAATTCCGTGTAATTTCATTCTCTAGCGAATTCTGAAGCTGTCAGTTTAGAACATACATATCTTAAGAACTAGCGGCGTCTATATTTGTACTTCGTCTCAAGTTTGACAATGCTTGCATAAAGTTAGTGAAACATCTGTACATTTATAAGACATTGTGAAGGTAAATGGTGTACAACTGCTTTAATGAATCGCGATAAAAATAATACCGTATGGGAGGTATACTTTGCAATGGATTTTCGATGAAAATGTGATTTAATTGTTGGTAGTCGTCACTGCACATGAGAAAATATTTTGATTTCTTGTCAGTTCATGCGTGTATGTTCTGCACCAGTATCAGCTTTTCGTGCGTTTTACACTCTTTTGTTGTTTGGTACAAAAATATAACGTTTCTAGTGTTATTTGATACCGTTATCAATCAAAAAAGAACACACAGAGTTAAGACATGTGATTTTAATGTCAAAATGTTGGTCAATATATGATGATACATATTCCTTATTTATGTATTTTTCTCTTAAGTGACCGCGCAACTGTTGAATATTGAGTGTCTGGATGAATATCTACCAATAGGAAATGTTAATATCTCGGGAAGCAACAATGATAAAATTGTTCAGTTTAGTTTTTCTGAAAGAGAAACTCGTCAAGTTTTATTACTAACCGGTGGTACATTACTAGAGCTCATTCGCTTCGCATTTGGCCCCGTCAGAAGGTTTGAGTGCTGCTTTTGGATTGCTGAATTCCAATCTCCTCAACTCAGAACCCAGCTCCAACAATTGTTTATACTACCGAACAAAGGGATGACAGTCTGGTGGTTCCCGTCTGTATTATTGTTATTTGAATATTCTTTGCACAGTAACAGGAGCCTGGAATTCAGGGAATCAAACGTAGTATACGCCATTTTGCTCATCTGTAAACAAAGACGAAGCGCGTGCGCTTTAGTAATGTTGCGACCTGCCACCTTTTGGTGATAAAACTTGGATCAGTTTTTCTTTCATAAAGACAAAACCGGATTCCTGAGATATTTACATTTCTTATTGTTTGATTTTCATCCGGACATCCTGCTGGAAACTTTGTAAAATATTGAGCTTATGATTGAAGCAAAGAATTGTAAAACAAATGCATATATCATCTAGCCGAGATTCTCTTTTAAGTTAATTCTTTGAGATTTCATTTATATGAATAAAACTTGTGAACTTCTTTAAAAAAACTAGTTCGAAAATATTAGTTTTATTCTTTAGTTCATATATGGCAAATTTACTGAAACACCTTAGTTAATGTTCGATATGTAGAAATAATACATGTTTTAAAGAAAAAAAAAATGCCTATATAACGTATGTGTAAGAAAGAAAAAAGGATAATGAAGAATGCGTTTATTATGCTACAGTGGAGTATTTGCATGGGGACTGGTGGGAATTGAGTGAGAGTATGTATTCAATGCTTGCAGGTGTTGTCAGTTGGGGAGGAGAGACTCAGAGATAGTTCACAAGGTTCTTCACCTGCAGGAGGCAAAGTAGAGGTATTTGACTAACCCCAAAAAAAAAAAAAAAAACAATCATGGCTGATCATTGGACTGAAGAGATTTTTAATCGTGAAATTCTTACCCTTTAGAAAATGGTTTTATTACACTAAGAGATTTCGTTTCGTACGGATTAAATACAAGTAACGGAAATTAAAATACTTCATTAAAATGTGGATGTTAGCTCTCTTAATGAGCTTTGAATTGTTTGACGTGTTTGTTTGTGACTTAAAGTTATATTCCGTGGGGGAAAGGAGGAAAAAGTTAAGTGATTTGATCAGAAACAATAATGGGATTCGTCTAATGTGACAGAGATAAGCAGGGTGAAAGCAATTAGGCAGCATGAGCTGGCCCGGATTTCGAATCTCGCGAATACAGAACTAATTTTCGTCATAGTTTAAAATGAAACATTTTGCTTATTTTGCGTTGCTACAGGGAGAACCTTAAAACTGTTTACATTTCGTAGTTTGTATGATTTTTATTTTTGATGCATGTTCAGGATAATAAAAAGTTGTAGTCAGTAGGGGACAATACAGCTAAGGTGCTGTCCCTCCACAAGAAACAAATTTGAAGAATGTAGAATAAACATTTTTTTTAAAGTTCTTTCTCGTTATTTTATGATCGAGAATAGAAAGAACTGAATTATTCCTAATTGTAGGGTTCCGTTACATTTCTATAAAAACCGTAATTTCTATTTTTTTATTTAAAATACTAGTGAAAAGTATTCAAAGGGAAAATTCGTAGTTTTAATTAGAACGTGATGTACGTATTAAACTCTACATAAAGATGGTATTTTCACAGCTCTTGTAAGCCTTCACGCATGAAGCATTGTTTAGAGAAAGATTTTTTTTAGTTTTTACCTTGTGCAGTGACCTGTTTTTCATTATTCCTTGCGTTCTGCCCGAGGGAACTTTGTGTGCAAAATCACAAAAACGTTGTCAAATGTTGTTTGAAACACTAATGAATATGTTGTTATTTGAAGCATGATTCTTTAGTCTATGATGATCAGCCGTAAATTTATTTTTTGATTTATTTAATCTTATATGTATATATATGTTTACATTTACAAATACCATTTTTTGTGGTGTTACATACTGTGTACACAGTTAAACGTTTGTTATATCTTTGTTAGTATATGGTGACATCTAGTGTGAGGTACATAAAACTTTTAACATATTTATTGTGACTATGTGTGCATATTTCTAGTAATGTTTATATGTTGCATGCATGGAAGCATGACTGTGGTATATATGTTTTAAACTACTAATCTTTCTCTTTTTCTTCAGTATTTCGTATTGTAGACTTTTTCTCTCTCTTTTTTTTTTAATAATTTGAAAACGCGTGATCACTCGATAGGTCATGTTTTAAATGTAATAAATTTAAACTGTAATTGACTTACGTAAAGTTTTTTGTAGGCTAACAGTTCTTGTTTCCGAATTACGAAAAGAGAATATGACAATTTTGATAACATTGGCAGGATAATCTGGTGTATTTCACTTGCGTGTATCCCTTACATTCGTTCCACGTGCTAATTCGTTTTACGTACCAGATGCGCTCACCATTTTGCCAAGCTTTCAGCCTTTCTTTCACTTTTGACCTCCCCCCCCCCACTAAGTTTGACCGAGAATCATTATAGATAGACCATTTTAAAGCATTTGCTTTATAAAATTAAAGGCAATGTAACATAATCATTGCTACCAGAAATGATTAATTTTAATTACTGGCCTGAGAAAAAGTTGTGGAAAGATCTTAAATAACTTTGTTCCGACAGGACTGCAGTGTTCTTTATCTTCTTAAAAGCTATTGGCTTTCGATTCTGTTGTAGACAGTTGTGCTACAATGTGAATTGTATGTGTGTTATAGTAAATGGTTGGAGCTAAAGTTTTGTATCATTTAACTTCTTAAGTCAATAAATAGATACTAATTGCCATGTGAAATAAAAAAAATATGGAAGTTTCTCCTTTGCCGTATAGAATTGAATACGCCATAAATCAGAAACTTGTACCATCGTTTTAAGTATGGATACAGTTAATAAACATATTTCAGTCTTAGTCTCTTATCATCCTGTAGAAGCACGTTCAGTGTACTGATTCTCACACTGATCTGCGTACCGTACACTAAAAGATTGAAAACTGGCAACATGGTGAGCGCATCAGGTACATAAAATGATTGATATGTAAAACGGCAGATTTGTGGGAAACTCCGGGATGATACGTATGAAATTGTCGGAAATGAAGTTGTAAAGAATTTACATTTGGCCCAGCTGTATGATTGACTGTAAATTATGACGTCATAGACTGCAAGATCTGAGCTAAGAGTAGATTCTGTACAATATTTACCACTTCGTATTATAGAGTTTTGTAACTTATTACTATGTCAGGGTGCCAAAAATGTAATTACTACTTTTCGTATATTCATAGTGTTCAAAAATAGAAATAAAGGGAAGTGATCCTACAGCAGAACCAGTAAAACGTTCATGAAAAGTATAAAGGAAAGATGGCTGCTATCTTGGAAATTTTCTCCTTTGATTTGTATGGGAATACTTTACTTAACTTACGTGTCTAAGGACTGGAATTTTTAGGTTTTGCTTTCACTCAAGCCTTTATCATACTTATTTTTAGCGTAGTTACAAAAATACTTGATTTTCGTACGTTTAAAGAAAACTGCATATTTGAAAAGAAAACTGCACCTGTCAAAAATAATCTTGAAGAAAAATTCAGTGAAAATACGCGTTATATGTTTAATTTCTGGAAGTAATAGGACGATTAAACACTCAGAATGGCGATAATCAACAACCTTCATAGTTTATACAGTGGAATTGCGTATCTGCTGATTTTGTAACCAAGGTTTATCGCGACTCGAAAATACACTAAAAAATCCCAAATTTTGATCTTTCGAGAGACCACATAAATTTTATTCCGGTATGAACCTCCTGTGTAGTCTAGTCGGCAGTGCGCTTGTCTTCAGTACGAGTAATCCCGGGTTCGATTCCGGGTGGGAGCTCAAAATTTCAGTGTTGACCTAGAATTTTGAGGACAGTTGGGTACTTAAAGAACTAGCGGGCTGGGGTCTTTCTTTCAGTGATCTATATATTTGAATGTTTGTATTTAGCGGTGATCCTCCCGCTTATATCACAGCACTGTAACTTGATCTGTGACACGCTAGTTGGGGCTTTTTTACTTTCACACATGGGTACAAATGCAATTAGTTGCACTATTTCTAAATGGGGCACACATGCGTAGGCTTTTCTGCTTGTTTGTGCACGAACAGCTTATAGAGCACCGTATCTATTCATATCACGGACATGATGTGTCCAGATGTCTCTTATTTCCGTACCAACACGTATTGTTCACTCAGTATATTATTTGCGTACGAGACATTACCACATAATTCAGTAACTTGAGGGTGACAACGTCATAGTCTCAGTACTTCAGTAACTGTGCCCAACACATCACTCTGGTTTACTCTCACTCACAGTTGAATTTTCTGTCGTCAAGACAGTTAACTTTCGACTTGTCTGGAAGGAAACCCGCTCGTTGTCCACCCCACCCTCATCAGCGCCGTCTGCAGACACAATTGTACTGTCACTTCAGGTACGGATTGCCCTATATCATGACTTTTCGTCAACTATTTATGTATTTTGCCCCACTGTGCGTCAGACGGGCCAGGGCTCTTCAGGGACTGTCGCGGTTCTCAGTTTAGTTCATAGAGTTGCAGTTTGTTTTTCTATTATTAGCTGTTTCTTTATGTATACTCTATAAATTATTTATTGTGGGCATGTACGTACGGAACATCATTGATATTCATGGAACTGGGTGCTGGTTGATTTCCATTGTAGATATACGAATTCAGAATGAATGCACCTTTCTTGTTACACGTTTCATTAGCTACATTGGAACTCCGACTTCCCCCATCCCCTAGCGAGTTTTCATTCTGTAGCGAATGTAGTTGGAAAATATTCATAAAGATTTATCTTTGCCTTGGCAGGAAATCAGACCTGTTCTACCTTCTCAACTTGTAGGAATGGTGATCTTTGTTTTGCTTTAGATGTACAAACATTTCCTTAATCGTTTGTAATGTGCTGTCTATATTTATACATCGATTCTGCACTATTTTCTTAAGCGAGGTGTATTCAGGTTGGAAAATTGCAGAACGACATCCAGGTCTTGTCCATGTTCACAATTGATAAGAAAGCATCATTCATGTAGAAATGAGGTGCCAATTTCGCATGACGCATCGTCACGTCAACATCTTTGTCATCTGGCGCGGCTTCCACCTGCAGAAAGCTTCCTGCATTTTCAAGTGGTCATGAAAGATACCAGAGAAGCGCTGACGGTAGTGTGGAAGCAGTCCGTTCCACACTACCTCTTTCACTTGTGCAATTGTGGTGTTGGAATGGCTGGTGCGTAACATAGGCTGCTTCGATAGCAAGTGCGGTGATCTTTTGAGTGGTCGAATCCACAACCTCACATGAACTGTCGAGGCACTGTCCCACTAAGTAAAAAAATGGTATTCCCCACAAAAGCATTTCATTTTCAAGACCTACGATAGACAGGTGTAAGAATGATTTAGCCAGACTAAGTAAAATGACTGAACTGTTATTAGCATGCCTCATGAAACTTGCAACAAGAGGAGATGCGTCCAACACACAGTTATATCCAAACGATTTAGTGCCGTGATTGACAGCCGCGGCACACATGTTGAAACGTCGTGAATTGTTAAGTGCGCCAACTCAAATAATGTCACTGAATATTTATTTTGAAAACAAGGAACAAGGCAGTCTTAGCGCACGCAAGACCGAGTCACTAGCCGATCGTGTCAAGCTGTATAATGGACCCGAGTGAAATACGTTGAAAACCACTGATTTAGTGAAAGAAGAACGCATTTAGTAATCGGCACTGATCGTTTTATATTTAGTTTTAGTAGTTTTAAGAAGTACTAAAGGTAGGTCGTAGCTTTCGGTGAAATATTTTAGGGTAACAAAATGTACTTATTTGGCTTCGATGGTCTCCAGGATCGTGTAAAAAATCACGTTCTCGATTTCGACCTTGATCCGAAAATATACATCAGAAGCAAAAGTGGATGTATTAGAAAGTTGCTTCCCACGTACATTTTCATCGCTTTTCTTTGTTTCTTTTTAAACCGTATATATAGGGTTTAAAAAGTATACAAAATTGGTGCGCTACGGCTACCAATCATTAGATTTGGCCAGCTGGAATCACATCTGGTGGCCAGTTTTGTCCACTAGTTCTTGGCTCTAAATTCTTCAGTGCTGCCGTTCACTACCGTCCTGTATTTTATCTTGGTGCTATGAGTATATGATATTCTAAGCATTTTTGTCACGGCGTCGTAAAGACTGCAGCTTCATACTCCGCCGCCGCAGCTGTATGAGTGTGCAATTGGTCGTTTTGGATAGGAAAACTGCACTTTCTGGTTTAAAAACCATCCATGGAAAAGTATTGAAGGGAGGACTATTTTTTTAATTTGCATGCTTGTTCATCCTAGCTCTTGGGTAATTTCAATGTGGTGGTGCATTATTATGTAAGATGCATGTAATTTATTTTTAACGTCACACTTCGAAGGATGATAGTACATCAACAAATAAAAAATAAAAGTGTTAATCAGCGAGATGGAAGTTGCGCCGCGTTTCGTAGCTGTTGCCCGTGACATTTTTTGTTCTTCATAGCCGGTTTTCACTCTCTCTCCCGCAAGAAATTTGATGGCACACCACCGCTGTGCATACATCAATGGTAGAATATGACCACAGAAGACTCAACGAGAGAATATGGCACCTTCGCAAATAGTATTGTTGTTACAAAATGATCACTACATATTTTAGACAAGGGTCAACCGTGAATGATCAGTGGAAGTTGGAAAATGTATAGATACATTTTATCGCCATCATAGTGGAGAATCGGATCCTGATGCTTTACGCGAAACTACCAAATTTTATCCTTTGGTATATGCCTCGGACCTCAGCAGAATCTAGCTATTTTTTTTATTGGTTGGAAATGATCAGGAAAACAATCGAAGAGTTGGATGTAAGAATCAGGTGACTCCATTTTAGAAATAGTGAAAAGAAAATGTTGATACTACTCCAGGCCGTGCTTCAAGAGTTCCTCTTTTTTCATTATAGGCGGACATTGAATGCTTTGAACTGCATGTTTCTTTTATAGAAATATGTGGACTTTTTTTAGTGGATTAGGTATACATTTTTGATGAACGATTGATCCACTTTATTATTGCATCGAGCTATTGAATTGCTAACATATCATTGGTTATTATAATCTCCATCGTACACTTCACATTCAGCTCACTATTCTGTATCTTAATATTTGAAAACATATGTCGCTAACAGGATTTAGTGCCTTAAAGATGATTTTATTGTGTTCTATTAGAATTCATAGACACGGATAAAAGAATCAGTATTTAAATATTTATGGTATTTGCGAATAAGGATTACTTCCCATGAATTCATTAGCACTATAATTATGACAATTTGATCAGAATCCTCTGATAATATATATATGTTTCCCTCTGCGAACCAACCGTATAATGGCGAAGGTGTGCGTGCTTTTACGTTTGTGCGTGTATTTGCCATTTAGATTCTCCTATCTACCCGTGCGGTACACGTACTTACACATCTTCATACAATACTTAGATACCAAGCGAGCTTTCGCTATGAAACTTGTTCACAAGTCAAGGTGTAGCATGAATAAAAGAGAAATATCGTAAAAGTGCGGTTGAGATTTGTGTGGTTTTGTATGGAAGGAAATTTGTTAGTACAAAAAGTTACAGATGCTATTTTCAGTGCAATCTAAACAAACGTATGCGTAGAAAACAATGTAAGAAAAGTAAAATTCCATTGTATTTATTTCGCAGCCATATGGAGACTTATGGGCAAAGATTCACCAGGCCTATTTAATATGGCGAGGAGCAGGTATGGCCATTCAGGGAGTCCGGACTTGCGGAGATTACATGTTCAGCGGACATACTGTTGCTCTTACGATGTTGAACTTTTTCATTACTGAATGTAAGTATTGAGTTCAGAGGTACCTTGTAAAATGTAAGCCTGTGTAGTTATGTTTCAAGTTTGAAGTCTTGTAGGTACTATTGTGTTGGTTAGAATAACACAAAAAAGTTGTTATGTACAGTCGTGGACAGATAATGGTGTGCTTCGTAGAGTCCTACTCATAATGTTACCAAAAATGTGAACATTTTACATGTGTATATCTTGGACCTCAATAGGTACCTTCGACCTGTAGTATTATTTTTCCTTTTCAAAATGTCTGATGATTCAAATCGTCCTCCAGTTGTTTCTACTTTCTCAGACTGTACTTTTAAACATCAATAGTAATGTGCCATTTTAGGATGTAGAACCGTATTTATTGGCATACCGCCCCTTTTTTGAAATTTTATGTCTTGAACCGAGGTTCTTGTTTATACCATGTATGAAGGAAAAGCTTAGCAGAGTAAAAAGCGTATATACGAATAGATTAATCTGTGCATATTTACTGTATAACACCGATTATTCCCGCGTACTATTGTCTCAGCAAAAGAATAGATATTACACGCTTCTTTGTCTACCAAACAGTTGAGTCAACACAATTTTTTAATGGGATGTGGGTAATTCAAGGCTCTCGAATGAATGACTGGCTGTTTTTTTTTTTTTAAGAAAGGGGCCGGGGGGGGGGGAATATAAATAAAGAAATATGCACTACCCACGATTCATTTTCCTGGAAGGCTACAATTTGTAAAAATTAGTTTAAGGCCATTCGTATTGAAATTCTCGGCTAAAAAAAAATCGCAGTTAAACCTATTTGTATTGCGCCTTACCTCCCTCTCCCCTACTTGTTATACCAAGCGAGATAGTTAGAACACTCTTATATGACATACAGAAAGAGGTAAAAATACGAAACAAAGGGACAGGAGGATTACTTACTTGAACCATTCTCTTCGTAGTAATACTACCAATGATAAAATAAGGTAGAAAAGGAGGTTCCATTGCAATAGATGCAGAAATACAAATATGGGTTGCTCTCTCACAGAATAGAAGGGAAGACGTTGATTAGGAAACGGCGCCTATGCTGCAATACTGAAAGACAATGTATTAGTTGCTACATTCAGTATCTTTGACTTCTACCCAGAAAACAAAAGATGTGCTGTAGGAAAGCAGTGTTGCCAAGTTCTTTTAAGAGAAAAATTGTATCTTTTAAGCGATATTGTCAGGGCACAAAATTAAATGCTTTCATGTTGGGAATTCCGAGTAGACGAAAATGAAGAGAGATCGAAGTACGAAGCATACTGAAGCAAGGAAAGTTCGCATATTGAAACGAAAGAATGGTCTGTGCCGCCTAGTACCAACAGGAATGTTTCGACCACTTCATACTATGGAAAAGTTACAAAGTATTTTTTTTAACGAAAACTGGAAATCGTTTTTGATAAATAGCATTCATCATTACAGCCACAATTTAATGTTTAGCTTACGCGAAATACCGACAGTGTCGTGGGGTATTCTGACTATAGCGCTTGGTGTTATATTTAAATATGCTTACAAGTAATTTGTGTCGAGGGACGGAAATCAAGATATGAGTTAGTAATTGTTAAGAAAAAGCTAACAAGCAGACATACTGATGGAGCACAAAAAGTGTTTTTTTTTTCTTCATGATTAGAATGTCGAAGAATGTGCGCATACAAATTTTGTCTACTCGGACGCAATTGGTTAGCGAGATGTCGATGATACAATAGTCAGATTCTTATCTGTGGACAGTAACAAAAAGTGTGGAAATGCCATAATTAGTTAAAGAAATGGAAAGGAAATACATAGTAATGGGTACTGGATGGAAGGCGCTACCTGTTGGATGTTATGTTCTTCATGGCCGCCATAATGAATGAATGTCGATTGATTTTCTTAACTGGGAAGGGGTCGTGTAATATGTCATTCTGGGCTAGAATTTTACGAGAAGTACGTTTCTGAAGTCAGTTTTGCCGTAAAAGTAATATTGTGAGAAATAAGGCTATGTGACATTAGCATGTGGTAATGATGCAGTAGCCTGGAAACACAACACTTTTTATTACTGTCCACAGATAAGAATCCGACTATTGTATCATCGATATCTCGCTAACCAATTGCGTCCGAGTAGCCACAATTTGTATGCGCATGAAACAAGAAAAAAAATCTTAAATTTTTTTTCTTCCCCATCAGTATGTTTGCTTGTAAGAAAGTGTTTTGCTTCTGTTTTCAGCATTTGGTATAAATTCTGTCTTTGTATAAGTTTTGTAGTTATTAAGTGGAGTAGTATAATGAATATTGTGTCCCTTTCTGTTCCAGATACTCCAAGACAGTTGTATTTCATTCATACGTTCACCTGGTTGATGAATATGTTTGGAATCTTCTTCATTTTAGCTGCTCACGAACATTATTCCATCGATGTCTTCATTGCATTCTACATAACGTCACGACTATTCCTCTATTACCACACCCTAGCCAACAATCAAGCTCTTATGCAAAAGGACTCGAATAGAACAAGAATTTGGTTCCCGTTATTCAGTTTTTTTGAGTCTGAAGTTGATGGGATTGTGCCCAACGAGTATGAATCTCCCATAAACATTATCAAAATTAAAAACTGGTGCAAGAACAAATGGAATAAAGTCACTTTGAACCTTCAACACCCGTATAATACAGGCGCAACCTCGTCATATAACACAGGCGCCCATAGTAAAACAAAATGACATAGGTACAGGCCATCTGAGGCACCACTGAAAAGCACAAAATGTAAAATATTTTGTTAACGTATTTTCCCCCTCCCCTCCCCCCTAGTTGCCAGGAGATATCTATCTCAGCTCGGAGATATTTGAGCGTCTGATTCCGTATTTTTATTTTTTAATGTATGTGTGTGTGTCTGTGTGCAAGGTAATGAGAGTTCTGTTGCTATTACTACTGTATGCAATGAATGTTTGTGATATTTATTAGATATTCCTTCCCCCCCCCCCCCCCCATCAAGTTTGTTGTGTAAGTTATTGTGTTTCATATGCTTCATCTTGTTCAAACTACGATTTTATAGATTGTTATTTAAATGATATTTTATAAGTCATAATGTACATAATGTCTTCATTGTTTATACATATATTATTATGTAAAAAATTCCAGAACAAAAGACATATTTGTACCTCAGTCATGTGGTTTATTTTGTAAAGGAAAACGAGAATTTCGTTTTGATTTTGGCATAGTGTATGTAATACGATCATGTACCTTAATTATTGAAAATAATTGGCGATATTCCATGTTAAATTCTAAAAAAAAAAATGCACTACTGTTCAAATCGAATAAATAAAACGTTAATTACTTATAATTTGGTATTATACATTCAGTAGCGTGACATTCGTGTTGGCTCTGTAACATAGCTGATTGTAGAAATCATATCAGTGCCTCCCTGGAGATTTTAAACGGCAGGAAAAACAGAAGAGTGAGAGATTTGTAAGATCTGAAACATCTTCCATCTGTTCTTGTAAATGATGATTGGTGTTCTGTTCGGAGGTAAGTTTATAACTCGGCGGTCCTGAGTTATTTTTCGGGTTGATGCAATTCAGTACAGTCAGGGAAATATGTACTGCGGGAGTCTAGCAGTTATCCTATAGATAAATAGACAGTTTAGGCTAAGTGTGCGACATTCTGTTTCTCAGACATGGCACGGCTTAAACTAACTGCCTGTCTGACCCATAAATATAATTTAAATAAAAAACAAAATATTAATTTTTTATTCAACTCCCGGAGTACATATTTCCGTGACTGTACAAGGTCTTTGACTGCAGTGTTAACTCCATTTCGCCAAAAAAAAGTGGACATAGTACCTTCTGGTTCGAAGGTAACGATATGAAGGCTCATTACATAATTCACACATTAGTATAAATATTGACATAATGCACTGCAATAGGGGTACATACTAAAAACAACGTCTTTAAAAGGTAAAAATGATTGGTAAATGCTGTCTCAAATCAATTAGCAATTTTACAGTTCACAGCGTTGCTAGATACTAAAATTACGTTCATTGAATGTAGATACACTGAGTGACGATCGAAGATTGTCTGTGTCTTGACACAGTCCTTGTCAACATGTGACGTAGTGTGGACTCACCATTAATGCGAACTGATCATCTTGTAATGGCCTGAAATAAATCTGAGAAGTCGCTGATTCGTGGTCGTCTATGACGTCACAAACACGTACCGTGGTATCCAAGTAAGGATTTCCGCACAGCCATGCTACAAACCCATCACTTACTGAACGTGCCACGAACGTAATTTTCGCTAGCCCAATTCAAGCGTCTATTTCTCCATGCTTCTTTCGGGGACGTACAATTTGGAACAGTGATTAAGTGCTCTGTGTGGGAGGATTGTAGTCACGGAAAAAAGGTGTTCTTTTTTTTTTTAATTTAATTTGTATTTGTGAGCCATACACTCAGCTATGCATAAGCCGTTTTTCTGTGAAGGACTGCAAGTGACATGTTCAAGCCATATAGTTCATATAGATTAAGAATCTAAATTCTGAGTTCTCGGAATGCTTTTTTCCGTGACTACTCTAACTGGCACAAATGTTGTACTAGGCATAGTTTTAGAAGTAGAAAGTAGTTTTGAAAAAATACCTTTATTGTTTAAATCATCTGACATCAGGGTTGACAAAAACCGTTTTTTTTTTAAAATAAAAGGCAAAATACTCAGGTTTTTTCGTTTAAATACTTTGCTTTATTTATTTATATTAGATATGGATAGAAACAGGTTTGTTTCTACTTAATGTCCTTATCCAGCAGCGGGGTTATGGAGCACGGGATCTACAGATACAGCTTAAAGTGGAATCCGAGCCACTACTCGGGTTGCACCTGGGATAAATTGTCCTCCACCTGGACCCCTTGATTACAAATGCGATGAGCCACGGAGGACACCTGATAAAAATACGTTGTACTGGCCTTGCATACTTGTGAATACACTATTAAAAGTCAGAAGAACAAAAAGATATGACTGGTTCCATTTCAGATCGTCTCCAGTCAAGAGTAATATAGTCCTCATCATGGTCTCAGATTTCATTACATGGAATCTACGTGCAAAATTATTAGATCAATATTTTTTTTCTTTTTACCCCCCCCCCCAAAAAAAAAAAAACTTCAATTTAATGCCTATCAAAATGGCCGGCCTCAGCAATAGTAGTTCGAAAAAGCAAAAATTATGTCAAATTTAAAACTTTTGTTATGGAGAAACTAATGTTTTTGGTAGCATAAGCTGAATAGTAGGAAGAAAACAAAGTAGTGTACTTCAGTGGAGGTAAGAATTCCCCTGATGCTCCAATAGGAATCGTGCAATTAACTCGCAATGTTGCCAACTCTTGAGATATTTTTCGGTACCTATGGGTCATATGAACCATTTGCTTCCGTCATAATAAGGTCTGTTAACACTGTAAGGGATTTGATCATTACGTCATGAAAAGCTGAAAAATTCATTGTCACCATTTTCTACAAAAACAGCTTTTAAAATTCTGAATTTTTTACTAGTATTGGAGAAGTGCTTGAAATCACTGTACAGTGTTATATTATATTAACTGTATGGCTTACGGAACTCGCAAGTTCATCACCGTAGTAACAAACGTTCGCCATTGGATTCTATCCTGGCCAACATTAATCCAGTTTTCATCACAAACACCTACTTCTCGAGTTCTACACATTATTAAAATAAATAGGTAGTTTCGAAAGACTACAGATCTAATTTAGTTAAAGCTAGTTCACTGAGTCAGAAATACACAGACTTAATTTGCATATCAATAAAGGAAGTGAAGATAGTACGAATTATATGAGTTCACTGAGGCTCTAAAATCATCCACACACATTAAATACTTTCGATTTCAATAAATTCGTTTCCTGGGGTTTTTATGAGAAAAAGCTTGATTGAAATTATTATTTTTTCTAATAATAACAATAATAGATAATGATGTACGTCACTGAATACAGTCGATAAATTTTACCAACTTCAGCAATATATTTAAGCAAAGCTAACTTCGGTTTCTCTATGAAACAACAGGCAAACAGAAAGATACGATTTGGTTTCGTTTCGTTTGTTTAGGCTTAACGTCCTTGTGTAACAGCAAGGTTATGAAGGACAAGACCTACTGCTTATAGTGACATCAGAACCACTACTCGGTTTGCACTTTACAGAAATTCTGTGACCCCATCGAAAATCGAACCAGGCTCCTTGAAAGAAGGCGAAAATGGTATGAAATTAACGCAGATGGTTTAGTATGTGGAATCGTCACCGTGAAGTTCATACTATTTCTGGCATTTTTTGTTTTAAATTTTTTGGTTTAAACTTTTTTTTAACCCCTGTTTTAAACCAGCCAACCCTGTCTGGGATTCATATAATATTTCTCGCTGGAGTAGACCGTCAATTCAATTTTCCTAATTTTCGGAGAAACATTTTACCGGTTTCTGGGTGGAACCTTAAGGCCGCTTTAGACGATACAATTTCTCGTACGATAGAATGTATACAATCCATAGTACGAGATTTTTCGTACGATAAATCATACAATATTGTATAGTGTTGTACACGGTACAATTTTGGATACGACGGGGTAATCATGAAACTGCTGGAGTTTATAGTTGTGACATCTGAGCCTTTTAGAGGAATTATGCCAGAGATATTTGTGAAAGTATAGCTCATTTAAAAAATAGATTAGAATTAAAATATTGATAACAGTGAATCTTGACGCAACAGAAATTCGGTTTGTTTTAATGCCACATTCTTTTGCCAAGAGAATCTACCTTCTGCTAGGTTTCAGTGGTAACGAAAGTGTCGTAGCTTTACTTCTGTACCTCAATAAAGATATTTCAATGCGGACACACAGAAAACGTTGAAAATTTTCCGTTTTCGGTGATAAGTTCGGAGTCATATGTGATGTTTTTACAATATCCCTGAGTTAACAAGATATGTGACATTTCACAGCACTTCGAAAGTATATAAATCACGATATATTAACTCCTATTTATACATATGGCGGCAATTAGTAACACTGTGGTTTAACTACTACTACCACAGAGCAGTGGAAACGCCTCAAAATGCTACGTTTTACGTTCCTATTAGCATGAAATACATGCAAAATTAAAAAATTAGGAGTAATGTAGATTTTGTGATTTATAGAGGAGGCATTTCACACAAGGTATATAGGTGTGAATAGGGGAAGGGGGGCTCAGCTGTCTTAACCTTTGAATAAAATTAGTTGGTACGATTAATTACCTAGCTCTTACATTGACTTCCATAGCTCTGGCTTCACGTCGCCACTCTACTTACATTATACCTACTTCTGTAATATACTGTTCAATGTATTTCATTATTTCGGATGCACAGAGCGTATATGTTTATCAAAATCATTAAGGGGGATATGAAGATACCCGTATCTTCTACATTATTTCCTTTCATACGTATCATGCCTGTAGAACATTTGGTACTCTACGCACAAGAAAAACAAAATCACCTTAACTGCGTAGCACAATATATGAGAGAAGCAGTAGCTATTAGATCACATCACAACTTTGTCATTACATTTTTCACGTATTTAGTACCTTTTATGGTTATAGGAATGCAAAACGTAGCATTTTGAGGTCTTGCCAGTCCTCTATGGCAGGAGTAGCTGAACTCCAGTATCACCGACCTCTTTATACTTCCCTTAAAAACTTTAATATCTTTATACCTGTAATAGTTTATTATGCCATTTCTGCATCGAGTGATAACATTAATATGTTCTCTTTGTCTCGTAATCCATAACCAAACAGCCGAATAGGAAAGCACGCTATTTTGCCAGTAGGGGTGCTGTCATAGATTGTACGAAAAATCCGCTGAAAAATTGGACCGTTTCATCGGAGATAGCATGAAAAATCGTACGATCCGCGCTTTACACGATCAAAGAAAGTAACCGATGAGATTGCATACGAGAAACTGTATCGTCTAAAGTGGCCTTTATTTAGGTTTTGAATTTTTAGCACGTGGTGAACAGGTGTGGTGTCATTCTTTAGTTCTTATTTTCGGTATCAAAGAGGTACGGCTACGTCTCATTGTCAGTGAAGTGGTTTAAGCCATCTTCTTGGGCCTACAGAAGTTCTGAGCACGTCTTTACACCTACCTTTAGCTCTGTGAACTGTCGTGGAACAAATTTTTGCAGACTCCATGATAAATTAAAATCTACAGCTATTGCCTGGACTAAATCCTACAAACACTCAAATTTCTCGGATATGACGAATTCTTGGTTAATTCGAGAAAATTCTCTACTAAACGTTAATGTTTGAATGCAACTAACTAGAAATGTACCCTGATATTTGACTTTTTTTTTTATCTTCTTTCCTTTCGCAAAATTCCCACATGGATTCGCGATGGAAATAAAATATGGACCACGGAAACCTGTCGATTTTAAAATTGAACACTACAAAATGTAAAATAAGTAAATATTTGACTTACATTTCAAGGTGCTAATTTCAATTTGAAATTCGACAAAGTCCCTTGGTCCACCCTGTATATACAAAAAAAAAAAAAAAAAAAAAAATAGATGCAATCATTCAGTTTCTTGCATCTGGTGAAGGAACCACCATCATCAGTCCAAGTAACTAAGCACTGAAGTGGCATGCTGACAGGAATTTGAAGTTTGTCATGGGCAGGAGGGCCTTGCAATATAAATGCAGGAACGTTCAAAAAAAATCATTCCAAGTTTGAAACAAACCTATAGTGCTGGACGTTTAGAATCAACAAAAGAGCCACGAACTTAGCATCTAACATTCATAGCAACGAGATCTGGATTTCTTTGAGTTTTATATGCAACCACAGAATCGTGTTGGGATCTTCAATACTGGTAAATTTCTTTATTTTGTCTTTCTTGTCACTTGTATCATAAAAATGTTCTGTTTATTCAAGAATTCATAGGAAACTTCGATACAGAATCGACAATTCATGGATTTCTCCTAATTTAGTCAGCATATCGGTGGCATAGTTGTGAATCTCTTTTAAATTGCTTCCCATTTTGTTATACAAAACTACTGTTTTTATAATTCTTGAATGAAGGCTAAAATCTTTATAATTTGCGAGTGCGTCACGTGTTAGAAATGACAGAACTTTAGTTACGACAAAAAAAAAAAAAACGTTTTCAAGTTCTTTCCCGTTTATTATACTTACGGTTTTAATAATAAAATTAAGGCACTTTTATTAAATAAAATACTGTGTACATAAACTGTAGTGTTTATTTCCAATTTTGTTACGCAAGCACCAATAAAACAATCTTTCCCTTGATATGAAAGTCAAAAGGATATTTTTTTCATATAAACACTCTATATTATAATCTTACAGTAAAAACAACAACAGATTTCAAATTAACAGCTTAAGGTACAAAGGAGAGGAAGCTCCATCGGCTTCCACATACATCGTAATACCTACCTGAGATACCTTTCAAGCTACAGAAGACGAATAAAATACATTGTCAAATAAAGTATTTAATACATTCTGAGAACTGATAAAAGAAACTCATACTTGTACAACTAAATTCAGGATATCTCTCTCTTAGTTTTGAACGTGCACAGAATCTAACGCTTATTATCCACCACAAATCTACGAAAAGAACGCGATACAGTGGCTAACACAAGTTAACAGCAAAGAAATAAAAAGGAAAAAAAAACGGTGTAGAAAATAGCACTGTGGATCGAGAGAAGTGGCAACACAAACACAGCACGAGAGGTGCAACTATATGAAGGTATGACTTTAACGGAAACATATAGTACCATAGTTCACTACACAATTACGTATCAATGTCTGGTTCAGACTCATTTTTTCACCAATGGACCGCACCAGATTATCAGTTTTGTAATGTAACTTTAGTGTCATCAAGTCAAAATGGCGTATTGAAATTTTCTTGTAGATACATTGTTCCGTATTACTCAAGACTTGAACGAGATTAGTAAGTATAAACATTTTTTTTTTGGCACCTCCACCCCTCGTACTACTCCAATCTAGTGCACAGAAAATCTGCTGTATCAAATTATAATTGAATATCACATACTTCTGGTGAATAGAGAGTTATCAAATACACAAACTTAAAAGATGTTTTCCTTTCCTTTTTCACACTATTTAAAAAAAAAAAAAAAATACAGTAAGAAAATGACAATACATAAAAATCTCTTATTATTAAAATACTTTCTGAACTTTTACTAATACTCTTACACTCCTTGCTAAAGACAAACACAATACAATACTTACGTTTCCAAACTAAGATCAGGTGAAAGTACAAATTCTACCGCTACATTCAAAGTATTACTACACATTGTACAATTCAAGGTCACTCATACACACACACACACACACACACAAATGGAAATTTTGTTAACTTCAAAACAATGTGACCATACAAAACCACCACCACTTTATAGCGCATTTACATGTTTTGCTTTCATGGTTCAATACTGCTAAATTTTACATTTCGATTGGCCATTTTCTCTAAATCAGGGTCTACAACTTGTGTTTTAAGAGAAGTACGAACTCTTCGGATACAAGTACTTCTTTTCACGTTGCAATGAAAAACAATTTTAAACGTAGTTGCTATTTCTTCATTTCACATCGTCCTTACGTTTCTTCCAGTACCTTTTCTTTTAGCGATATCAAGTTGTAATGAAAATAGAGTTAGATACACGGAAAAGGTTCTAATTTCTTTCAGCTACGGTCCACCGTAATTTATCAATATATTAGATACGCTATCGTTTTGTTTTCTTAATACTGATACACGTTCGTTTTGGAACAAATAAATACGTGACAACCCATCCAGTCAACTTTTTCCAAATTTTGAGAATCACACACACACACACACACACACATGCCCTCTGATCAATAATTTAAAACATCCATGTCTTACATTTTTTATTTGTTCCTATCACACTTAACAATGGCCAAATAAAAACTTAACTTCCAAAGTTGAAATGAGGTCAACTTCCGATTACTTCTGTACATCAAGCACAACTGTGGTACTCTCCACGTGCTTTCGAGAGAGAACATCGACATCAGGAGTGGAAGGGGTGTGACTATAAAGCCGGTCGACTGGGTTGTGCATTGCGACGGTAACCTAAAGGTCCCGGGTTCGATCCCCGATCCAGTCACATACTTTTCACTGTTTAATATCAAAATCTTAATGGTTTGCTTTACATTCTTCTGTCGGAGGACAGTTCTGTGTTGTTTCTTTAGAAAAGCTACTACAAGTGACTTGACTCATTTTCACACTCAGCATTCGTTTTTTTTCTTTTCTTCCGTTAAGCAAATAGTACGCTGAATATTTCCCCTCATTATATATTCAGTTCTACAAGAGTATTTGGCACATTCAAATTCCTTGCGTAAATAGAAAGGTTCAACTAATGCATTTCACAAGGATTTTTTTTAAATTATTAAAAGCATTCACATCCAAGTACTTATAACCAGTTTTAAATTTTTGTATATGTTAATGAACAATAAAAATTATTTTTTATAGTCTTCTTTTTTTGTTCCTGTAAAGTTTTACGTTTTTACCACTGTTTTGTCATGAACACTTGAAAACTAAATACAATGCCTGCCCGGCCTATTCACACGTTTCCTGAGTTATTCACCACTTATGGCTGCCTATTACTGACGTCAACTCATGTCGTTTTTAAAGAATACAAATGAATGCTTTTTCTTAACACAAATTAAGTTCTATCTCAACAAAATTTATGGGTAACCGAAGAAGAAAAAAAAATACACCGATAACAACACTCAATTCCTTAGTCCCTTGCTGTAATTATTCCAGCTACAAATTTTGAATTGTGTGGAACTACCACCGCAATTCGGGTCTATCTCCAGAAACAGGACTTTTTGCATAGTAAAAGAAAGAAGAAGAAAAAAACAACCATCTTAAATTTTAAAGGATGTTATTTTTAGGAATCTTGGAGGCATTCTGGGTAGAAATTAAAGGTCAATACTGTATTATTTATTTATTCAATTTACAAAATATAATGTCCATGGAGTTGACTTTTAAAACTTTTTTTGTTGCTATGTTCCTTATAGTGAAAATGGAATCAGATTATGAGTTCCATGAAGTTGATGAATAAGTGACACACACTGTTGATTTTAACTTTCTATTCCAGAATAAGTTGACTGTAAAAGCATCTCCCTTCTAGTTCCACTGAAACAAGACTAAGATGGCTATGTCCTGTCTAGCGCATGCAAAAAAATGTTGTTCAGTGTTGCCAGCTTCACATTTTTATGACAACTTTTTTGTCAATCCATGAAGCTGATATAAAAGGGAAATTCATGTGAATGTAATTCTCATACTAACAGGTTTAATTTCGATTTAATTATGATTCATGTTTCAAACTAAATCAATGTGAAGAATGATTGTTGAAAATTAACTGGAAAACTAAAAACATGTGTCAAACATGAAAATAGAGGTGAGTATCATTCCATGGCGTTGACGTTATATTATTAAAATATGAAAGTGGATAGTAACTGGTCCAGTTATAAGAAACAAATACAAGCAAAGAAAGTAATTTCGGACTCATCTTTTGTAAGAAACAATGCAGTATCACAAAAAGCGCCCCAATTCTGGACAATGACCCATTGATCAGTTACAAGTTTCATCAGTCTATTTAATACGACCTTCAATACAACAGCATGTCAGAAAAGTCGAGTTACTTCAAATTACCAAGCATTTTCAACACAAATATTATAAAGCTCAAATTTTCTAGACGAAACATATGCCAACTCACCTCATTCGTACAGAACACACAATATTAATCGCTGTTACTGAAAATAGTATCAACCGTCGCAAACAATTATGAAAGGCGCAAAGAAAGTGAACTTAAATATAATCGTGTGTGAATAGTTTCTTAAATTAGAATGCTAAAATGAATTCTACGTTTTCGACAGTAAACTTATATCATCCTCGGGAACAGTAGAAACGTAAAATATGTTGCAGAAGATATATATATATAATATTTAGACGTACAAAATGTATATGTTAGCATGTAATCGTGATATTATCATCAACGTAACCAGATATGTTAATTGAGAGGAACTTTTCCTGCTGAGTGACGTGTGACTTCCGTTTTCATAAAATATTTAAGAAGGGAAACCATGTTTTATTTAAGCTGTCTACGTTAAGTAGCGGATTTTTAGAAATTTCGAAGATTTGACCCCTCGACCCCCCGTTCTTCTGCACTACCCTTTACGTTTCTTCTTCCCGACGATGACACACATGTTGTCGACACATAAAATTCAGTATAACGATAATTTTAAATATATATATAGATGTATTCACGTGCGTACCTATATTAAATTGTACAGTCTCCTTACATACATGCCTGTATACAAAATGAACTATATTTATGATGCCTCATCTCAAGGTCTTTTCTTTTTTTTTTAAAATCAGAAATAAAAAATTGTTCAGTCAGAATATAAATTTTCATTCACAACGTTTAGTTACTGGTTACGCGAAATCAAAATCTTCCTCTAAGTGTAAGAGTATATAAAGATATTCACACAAAATACACGTAACTGTTACACAATAACGTGGTATTTCATTACACAAAATTTTAAGATATTTTTTTTTCTACGAGACAAAAAAAAAGTTTGTACAGTGAAACTTGCATATAGCGGACATCGTTCGGACCTAAAATAACTGTCCGTTATTTAAAAATACACATACAAATAAGAAAATGGCGTACAAACTGAATTAATATACAGTCGTTTTACCTATAAATTAGTCTAGCGTATATAGTTATGACGTGTACAGGAAACAGAATTGCAGTACAGGGTGGTAATGGCACCAGTAGCAGGTCAATTGTATTGCTAGTTTTAAATACAACAGTATTCTGAGATGTCTAAAAGCTATAATTTGAGTTTTGTTACTCCTTTTGCGGTTGTTACTGCGTTTTATAATTGCGTGTCTTCGACTTTGCATTTATTCATGGCCTTTAGGCATCTCAGGCTCAGATTTTTTCGTGGATTGAACCAGCGACTACTTTGAGCGATTATGAAAAGCGGGGTAGGGTGAGGGGTTACAAGTTAAAGTGTTCATTTTACTTCTTCTCGATAAGATGATGACTCTCATCTGAAAATTTCTGAAGCAGAAACTCGTAGAAATAATCACCATATATATAGTTGGCCTCGTCCGCTAGAAAGACTTGTTTTTTTTTTTGCTTTAACACAAAGTATTATCACGGTGTTTCTTCAAAAGATTGAGCGAGTTTTCCTGCATAAGATTCAATGATATTCTTCCGGCGAATTTACACCGTCCGTTATGGGAAGTTTCACTATAATTACCTTCTGTTCTGGCCCCGGAAGAGTAAACAACAGATGAATAAGCTGCGCCAATGATTACTAATTTTAATAATGCCTACTTTTGGCAGCGGCAAAAATGGATACACAAATTAACTGTCTTTTACAGAAAAAAAAAAAAAAAGTGTTACCATGCTATTTACTGATCAAATAAATAAGCTTATTTTGCTACTAAACTAATTAACGGCAGTTATACACCGAAATGAAGAAGTGTGGTTCAACCTATTTTGATCAGTCTTAGAATCTATATGGACGCTATCCAAAAACAAATTATATATGAACTACGATTGTTTGCCAAATATATCTACTTTTACAGTACTCTTCAATGAATACAATTTATCGAAAACATGAAATTACATATACATTCATAACCCTACATTACTGTGTTTCCAAATGATACTTTAACTAAAGTGTAAGCTATGTATCTCAGTGAAGATGAAATTATCTAACTACCCACAGAGACCGTATGATTATATAAAAGCTACCTTTCAACTGTCAATTCTTTATAAAGCGACAATAAAAGCTTTGTGAACGGTTTCTGAAACACTTTGAATCATGGAACACGGCCGATAATATGTTAGGAGCACTTTTTACGTGACCATCTAATCTAAATAAGAAAATCGTCGCTTTAAATTTCTACTGAATATCGATTCACTACTGCCACACTGTACTTCATTTTGAACTTTACCTTATTACCATTGGCCGTCTTCTATGAATCAGAGTGTACTATTATACAACCATACAAGAACATTACAAAAGAAAAAAAAAAATAGAAATTAAATAAGATTTAGAAGAACCTTCCATCAAAATTTTCTTTGAAATTACTTTAAATAGAAAAAGAATACAAAATACAACATAGCATAACAGAATTACGAAGAAATCATGTTTTATTGTTCCTGTGGTTCAGCTACAACTCTTTTAGAAATAAGCAGTGTTAATAGTTTTATCTACTACAATATAGACGGTAAAGCATGTAGTGACTGTCAAAAAAAATATTGAATTTTAAGCTCATTCTACAGTTGTACGTTTCTGCTCAAAGGAATTACCTTTGTTGGGTGGCTTATTTTTCATTCACATTTAGTTCTACTAAAATTCATAACTTGAGATTTTGCCATTTTACGGTTCCATATATATTAAAATAATGACAATACCCACATAACCAAATAATTAACTTCAAATCATCTACAACTACATACGAAATGAACATGAAAGGTTTATTTATAATCTTTTACTGGTCTTCGTTTCAGTAACTCGCCTTTTATTTTATCGCAAGCAATCACCACCACTTATATTCACAAATATATAGGATGGACCTGCTTCCGGGTTACCTTCTTCCGGCAGATCGGACAACGACTAGAAGTACTCATGACCTGTTTCACACAAGGCTCACAAAATACATGACCACAAATCATAGACATCAGCCTTCTCTTTTCTTTAACAATGGTCGTCATTGAATCTAGGCAGACAGCACAATGGGGGCTGCCTGGAGTGCCATCGTCATCAGATAATAACGACAAATTGCCTGGCGTTGATGGAACGTATATCACATCATCTTCAGCGTTCCTCGGTGGAGAAAGTACGCTCACACTGTCATTTTGACTACTTCCACTGCTAGTACTACCAATACTAGTAGCAGAGAGCTCCGTATCTAAAGTTTCGCTACTGGTACTTTCAAGTTCGTCCGCGGACACTGAGCGCTCAACTAACATCACAGGAGCTGTTTCCACTACCGGATCTTCTACAATTGGTCTTGCGTCACCTTCTACATATACCACATCATCATCTACGTCACACGTTAGATCAATAATCGATTCTGATTGGTCAACACGATCTTCAGCTGCAAGATTCGACATGGTTAGTGCATTGGGAGGAGGCGTCATGGACGCCGTCATTCTAGTCGATCTTCGAGTACCAACACGAGACACGGAACCTCCTCTTCGTTGTCTCGTTGTACCAGCTATACTACGAGTCGCACTGCGGGTCACTGTTGAGGCAGCAGCTCGGGACCTGCTGCGAGTTACACTTCCGTTTGTGACAGAACCACCGCTTCTTGTGTTTGCTCCACCTCTCCGGGCTTCCATATTTTTACGCATTAACTCAAATAATCTGAAACGATACGACACAAAAAAAAATTAATATACCTCATTACAATTATTAGAAAACATACTGCATTAAACAAATATTACGAAACACTTCAAGAAGAATTCAACTTTAATTGTCCTTTAGGCATCTAAGGCTCAAGCCGGGATAGGGGGAGGGGAAAGGATACGGCAAGATGTCGTCCAGGGCCTACGTTGAAGGTGCCAACGCAGCATCTATCTGGTGTGACTGAGGAAAAACCCTGGCAAACCTCCGTCAGGATGGTTGGTCGCTGGGATTGAACCTAGGACCTCCCGAATGCTACGCCAACACACTACCACTAAGCTGCGGCGGCTCGGTACTTGAAGAAGAAATATCAGTGAACCAATGCCAAATTTTCGAAGAATAACAAGCAACGGACTGCATGACATGTCTTGTTATGTATGTATGTGGTTACTTTTTTCCTATTCAAAAACGTGATGAATTATACCATTTGATTAACTCACGGAATTGTTAAGTTATATTAGAAATACAGTTTCTAGAAACTGCTATACACATCAACTCTGAAAATAGCATGTCGAAGAAACTTATATAAAATATGAAATATCTACATTACAGCTAAATCATATATATATGGGCTCGGTTCCATCAAGTCTGGATAAACGAGGTTTTACAGTACTTCATTTTTAAATAATTTTACATGGGGTTCATCGCTTATTTGCTTTTAGCCACTCGAAAACACCTTCATTAACACTGTTACAATTTCCCTGATAAATATGCTATCCAGTTTAACACAGCTACGAGCTACGTACTACGCAAGACGACGATGGAGAAACTTGAAGTATAGTAGCAACGAAACTTCTGTGGCGCTGATCTTGGGCTGACGCGCAGCGAAGCGAGTTTAGCTTGTGCAAAAATATGTGGGGAAAAAAATCACATGATTCATTCGCTCGGCTGGGAATCTGAGGCATGCAGCGTGGGCGTTGAGTGAGATGCATAAACAACACTATGCTTTCTGATACTCTACACGGTGAAGTGACACATTCAAAATTTCCCGCAAGACTGACAAATTTGCAATACTGCGCATGACTGCAGTATGTTCTAGCTGTCAGTTTAGGCTCACTAGCTGGTAACTGTACGGCATCCACGCCGTTCAGTGTCTAGGCTAAGGAAGTATTCGATACTCATTCAAGGCTAGAAAAAATAATAATAATAAAATGAGATTCTCCTGCCTTCCTCTTCTACTAGGCAGGAAAGGAGCCCTTGGATTTTCGATTCGTCAATTCATTCCTCGCAGTCACATATTAAATCGCAAGTACCAACTTTATCACTGTATCTGGCGACTAATGCTAATAGTATCGGGTAGGAAATTTCCGATAGCATTAACTATAGTTGTAACATTTTACGAAGGCAGCCAACAACCACGTTTCGAAACTGAAATATATTCACTTGGCAGCAACATCATCAGTATGAAATTTTATTACGTAAATGTCCTACAATAGTAATAGTAGCTCTATTCAAGTTGTTTCTAAAATATATCATGAACAGTACAGATCAAAGGCGATGCAAACTTTTGTGCGTTTACCTTAAATTGCCTTCCCAGCTTTCCTTTGTACTAGTTATATATATATATATATATATATATATATATATATAATAAATCACAGCCATATTCAATCCACTAGTGGATGAGGCCTCTCCCCGAAGGGAGGAGTTGGTCTACTGCTCCCACGCTGACCAGACGGGTTGGGAGAGGAGAGAGGAAGCTCTCACTGTGATCGCCACTGTCTTTTATTCACAGCAGCTCCCCAATTGTCCTCACGATGCTGGGTCAACACCGAAATTTTTGAGCCCCCACCGGGAATCGAACCCGGGACCGCTCGCACTGAAGTCGAGCGCGCTACCGACTAGGCTACGCAGGAGCTCATAT
>JAGDQP010025394.1:6321-26957 GCA_022664845.1 Lepisma saccharinum | reverse complement strand
ATTATTTAGAATTGTCTTAAATGGGATTCAACATGATATTAAAATGATCCTGTCTATTTATAAATTCATTTATTTTGAAATGTGTTTACTATTTTTGTCTATTCCGTTTCTATTCATTTCTTCTGACAGATTTGTGGTTTCTATGAAATGCTAGTAGTTACTTTGAGTTAATAATGTTGTTTATTTGACAATAGCAGATTATATAAATAAAAACATCGTTTATTAAATTAGGGCCCGGGTCATGTGCTTAAATTATCAAAATTTTGTTATTATGTGTTTAAAAATTTAAAGATATGTGATTAAACACGTGGTGAACAAAAAGCAACAATCTACATTTATCGTTTATATTCATATGCTCTTAGGTGAGAAAAAACTGAAAGTAGCTCCCACATCGAATTTGGTAGTTTTGGAATATATTGCAAATAATACTTTATAGTGTCTGCTTAAACATTACACGAAAAAATGAAACAAGAATGAACTGTTACTGCTACTTACAAGCATTTGCCGGCCGGGTAGCCGTGCGGTCTACGGCGATAGGCCAACGGCTCGAAGGTCTGGTTCGAGTCCCGGCAGGGCATGGGTGTGTATATAGCTAAAGGGTTAATCGTGACGGGCCGAAGTCCAAAGTTACTAGACTGGCCCAATAAAAATAAAGTTTACCAAAGTTTTTTTTTAATTACAAGCATTTATTTAATAATTTCCAGATACAGCCGAATTTCAACCAGTTTAACCGGACATTAACAACAATAACAACAAAGGAAATAATTTTTTTTAAAAAATCGGACCTGGCCTTATTCAAGTTACCATCCTAGCATTTCCCTTGTATGACTGAGGGAAACTAGGGAAAACCTCAGACACATAGCTGGAACCGGACATCGAACCCTGGTCCTTCCGATTACAAGGCGAAGCACCTCTTCCTGGCATTTCAGTGTAGAGCGCTTTGTGTTTTCAGATTTTCAAATAGGAAGGAATATCGATTGTCAGGTTAAGAAGTTAAAACGCTAAAAACTTCATCGCAAAATTGAACTTCGATAAACAATTACAGTTTCGGAAACGCAACGGCGAGGATTTATTTGTATATATTAAAATTACATAGAAATTTGAAAAATATATCCTGAAGTTTAAACGTAGAAAATACAACAAATTAAGGAAGACATTAAATTTACTCAGTATTACTTTAAAGTTAGTATATTTACTTATCAAAATAAATAAATAAAATATTTTATGTTATTTAGTTTGTAGTAATGTTATTTAGATTGTTCCAATGTTATTTTGTTTCTGTCTAAAATGGCAACTCTAGCTGTATCTGAAACTTAATAATAAATAAATAATAAATAATCATTAAACACAAAATTAATTTATTAAACAATTGGTAAAATTTGTGTGCGAGGAGACAGCACACTAAAATATGTATTTAAGCTCTCTCTGCTGAGAGAGCAGAGCAGTTCAATGATTGTTTGCAGCACACAAATGATCTAACTCCTCGCATCAATTTCTGTGGCGAAAAAGTTTATCTTATGTTCGATGTTCCGCATCTCATCAAGAGTATACGAAACAACTTCATGAAACAAGATGTCATAGTTGACGGTAAACCTGTGTCTTGGGGTGACATAAGACAGTTTTTCGAAGCTGATCATAGAAGCCGTAATGATTGCAGAGCAGCTCCAAAGCTGACAGAAAGACACATGAAGCCTACCAGTTTAAAAAAAAACAAAGAAAAAAAAATGAGTGTGAAGCTTGATATGCAAGTTTTTAGGAATTCTGTATCTCAGGGAATGAAAGCTGCCTACAACATAGGGGTCTTAAAAACGCCATCAGTCATTGATACTGCGAATTTTCTCGGCAAAATGAATAACATAATAGATTGTTTAAACAGCAAGCATGCTTATGATAAAAATTATCTAAAAAGACCTCTGTCAGCATCAAGCAAGTCAGCCAACTTCCTACAAGAGGCTCTCCCCTATATAGACATATGGAAGGTTAAAAGTGGTCGGAAGATTCCTCTCTGTTTCGAGGGCCTTAAATTAAGTATTTCCAGTGTGCTGTCTCTACACAATGACCTAACAGAAGATGGCAATATGTTCCTTCTAACCAATAGATTAAACCAGGATCCGCTGGAAAACACATTTGGGGTCATACGTCACATAGGCGGATACAACAACAACCCTACAGCAAGAGAGTTCAGGTGCAGCTTACAACACATTATGTCAATTCGGTTGATGAATCCGCCTGAATCAGGAAATTGTGAAGCTGATTTAGACATCAATCTGACTACACCCAATGACGACAATGATAATTATGTTCCTTCGCTGTCATTAGAAGTGGATACCTCTGCACAATTAGTTGATAGTGAGGCTGTTTACTTTGATCTTCAGGAAGATGCAACAAACCAGGAAGATTATGATGTTCGCTTCAAACGTTCTGAAGAGCACTCTGAATTAGGTGGAGGAGCTCTCTTCGATCCTCAAACAACACCACTGGAGAAAAATATTGTTTGCTATACATATCTGGTTGGGTAGCAAAGAAGTCCATCATCAACTTATAGGTTTCCAATATTATTTTGAGAAATTTTGCAGTCATCCCCATATCTTTGCCAATATTTTTCGATTTTTACAAGAGAGTACAACAAGATTATTTCCGTATGGTTCCAACACTGTATCTGTAAAGATCACCGGCTGTTTACGTTAGCTTTGTTAATACGCTGTAAACTAAATTACAGAGCGAAAAGGTTTTCTGCTGACATTCGTGACCGGGTCAAAACAGTTTGTCTTAAACGACGCCAAACAGAAGCTAAAGATGAAAAACTTGTGAAAAGAATGGCTAGTGACATAAAGACGTAAGGATGACTATTTCTATGACAGTGGAGTAGGCCTCTGAGGGATACCACGCTAAAATAAAACGCGCCAGTTTACTCGACCTCATGGGTGGTATGGAACTGAATATTTTTAGCATTTACCGGGAAACGAACCCGGAACCCCACGATAAACAGTCAGTGACTGTAACTACTAGACTAGTAGGACAGACACACACACACACACACACACATAGTAAGCAGGCACAAGCAATTGATCGATATATATATATATATATATATATATAAGCCACTTTTAAATGAAGGCCTCGTCTTTTGGACCCCATGTTCTCATTCCATGGAAGGCAATTGCAAAGCATCATCGGTTCACCTCGCCCAACTTAAAAATTAAGTAGTTTCAAATCGTGTTTCCATCCGGAAGGAACAATATGAAAATACGAAATTCGTTCAAGAATTTTATTCAACAGGTTTATATACATTTTTTTAATTAAATTTTCGTTTCGAGGGGGCACTTGAACAGTTTCGGGGGAACAGTGCCCCCCTGAAAGTATGCCTGAATTCATCACTGCCTCCTTGTAAGCAGGCACAAGCAATTGACCGACCCCTCCACACTTGTAAACAAAACTGAACTGACGGGTCTGCTCTGGACCATGAATGAGAAATTTGCCGTTTCGAAGTTCTGTATTCATGTACAGTTGTTGTGGGTGGCAAGACAATTTTTCCAAAGATTTTGGAGAAATGCTAAACAGCACTCAACAGTAACTAATCCTCCCCAGTCAATTGCCAAACCTGTTTGTACTAGCCTCTGCTTATTTTCCCCCTTCTCCCAGAAACTCTGAAAACAAGTAACTTATGAATTCCTTGAGGCAAAATAGATGTGGCAACAGCGGGCTTGAAATAAATGACAAATCTGCAAAAAGATTTCTCAGAGAAGCGTGAGAGAGAGAGAAAGATAGAAAGAAAAAACGATAGCTTGTAGTGCCATCTCTGGACCGTCATAACAAACTCTACTTCGAGCAAGGAAAAACATGACACAGTTTAAACAATAGGAAAATCTTTCTTTATATTTTAAGTATTCATTGCTACTACTGCCTACTTACTACTACTATTACTACAAGACACAACCACGCGGAGGGAGTGTGCTGTTCTCCAACTGGATCGAGAAGAGATTCCGGACCGTGGGAAACTCAAGCAGGTGTGATATTGTAAAAAGGACTTTGCAAGAGAATTTTCTTATATCTTGCTTGCTTTTCTTCTTCCCTCTTTCTTTTCTTTTTTTTCAAAATTTTTCTTTTCTTGTTTTATTTCACTCTTTCATCCTGTTGGCGGACACACTACCCTCTTGGCATTATTTACACTCCACTGAGCGCACGAGGTTTGGTCATCAAATAGCTACCCATACTCCTTCTGTCTCATCCCAGTCCCCACAAAACTTGCAAGATTAAGTAGACAGTGGATGAAGAAGAAGACCTGATGAATACGGAACTAGCACAAACCTTATAAAGTGATACCATCTTTTTACTCTTTCACACTGTAGTGATGACGATCTGTGCAGTGGGCACATTTAAAAACAGTAAGAGAGAGAGAGAGAGAGAGAGAGAGAGAGAAAAGAAATTTAAGATAATAATCGCACACAGACACTCATGTCAGCAGTTGAAGATAAATAAATTGTCTTGAAGATTTGTTGTTGTTGTAAGATCAAACATAGAAAGTTACAGAAAGAAAGACATGAGCAAACAATTTAATTTTGTTTTTCGTCCACTTCATTCATGCGAATGAATACCCATGTTCATCTTATTAACAGTGGATGAGAAGATTTTTTTTTTATGTGTGTTTTTCTTTTATTTTCTTGCATTATTTTCTCAATTACTTGGCATATTTTTTCCATTATCTAACCTTACTCCTGTTACTTTCGCAGTTACTTTGAGTTTCTTTCGCAATTATCTCACATTTCTTGTGTTACTTTTTTGTTATCACTTTGTATTTTTCGCTTCATTTTCGCAATTATCTCATCTTTCTCGTGTTAGTTTTGCATTTCTCGCGTTTTTGTAATTGCTTACAGAAAAATGGCGTCTTTGCTCTGGCACAATTGTTTAAAATAAAACAGAGGTTCTTAAAAGCAACGCATCATTGGAGCAGTTTTGCTGTTTGTGTGATATATTTTAAGAAAAAAGAATAATAATATGTTGATCAAAAGCAATTAGAACGAAAACTGCATTTAAACTTCTGCATTTCAATTTTTAAATATTAAGAAATATCTCTAATGTTGGCAAATTTCTTTTAATGTAAAGGAAACGTTTACGATTCGGGTTCCTTTATGATTCGGTCCTCAGTTCCTTCAGGATCCGGTTCCGACCACTCTATTTCCCACAAATAAGAAAATAACTGAAATTATATAAACCTGAAAATGATCTTTGAGGCTATCTTCTATAATAAATTAGATATTTCGTTGTCAGCTACAGCCTCTCATTCTTAAATAAAATTTAAAAAAATGCAATTTAATTTATTTAGTTTTTATCACGTACCTAATATATTACCTATACCCCAGTACCCTAATATCACGTACCTATATCCCAGTAGTACACAAACGTTGAAAATACGTGGATTAAACGTTAGAACCGAAACGTTATGTTAACGTTGTAAGTGTACCGCAATGTCCGCCTGTTTAACGGTTTATTCGACGTTGAATAATGGTTGAGAAGAAACGGGTTTAGTTAGCCAAAACAGAGCATGATTGATGTCTATTGGTATATACACATTTAGTTTTATTTTATCCGTTGCTTTTATCACGATATATGGTGTTAATTTTCCAACAGTAAATAATCAGAACGCCTGCTGTGGGGTTCGAACACAGGAATGTTCTGTACTTCTCGTTGGTAGTTCGACGTGTCGACTACTTATCCAGGAATCCACCTGGAGAGGCCACTACTCTTTTACTGTATCGTTGAAATTAAATGTTCGTTGAAATATAGTTTAAAATTCAACCTGTTTTCAACATGCAACCGAAAACATGAAAAATATAGTTATGTTCATTGTATTTGCTTTTAATTATAATGTTTAAGCAATTAAATTAGAAATACAAGTGTGAAACGAAATCTAGAACATAGTATGAATGAGTTGAAAGTACGTCACATCAACGTCGTATCAATGAACTTCTAACTTGAACTAACAACTAACTAACTTCTATTCATGAACTAACTTCCATTCTAACTTTGTTGAAATATGGCTTAAAATTCAATCTGGTTTCAACGTGGCATATGAGAACACCAAAATTAGTTTGTGTCATTTTATTAGTTTTTAATTATATTTTTGACATAACATTAGTAACAAATGCATTAAACAAAATCTATTAAAATATAGTTGAAAATAAACATATTGAATACACGTTGTATTAACGTCTTATCAACGCAATGACATATTTGTTGAAATACGATTTAAAAATAAACGTATTTTATTCAACCGATAACGGTTAATCAACAAGATGAACCTAAAATCAACGTTGAAAACACGCATGGTAGGAGTTCAAAAGTAAAATTACAAGTGACATTGACGAATTAAAAAGAAAAAAGTTTGAGGTAATCTTTAACATGTAACCCGAAATAAATGTCACACCAAACGGTCATATTTTGTACAAAGAAACTTTGGACCTTGATGTGTCCATGTACAAAATATGACCATTTTGTTTGTGTCACATATATTTTGGGTTAGATTATCTTTAACTTTTTTTTTTTTTTTCATTTGTCAATGTCACTTGTAACTTTACTTCTGGAGATAACATTATTATAATGCATTAGATTAACATTCGTCACGTACATAAGAGATCAAATTTTTCGTAAAATTTGTATTAACTGCGATTACATTACCTGTACAATACAATTTTGAATTAAGAAATAGTATTCTCCACGCCAATTTTAAAAGTAACCAGTATAAGTAAACACTTAAAATATAGAGCTTTATTGTTCAACTTTAATGTTTCAAATCTTATGAGGAAAGAGGAAAAATATATCAAGAATATTTAACTGGAAATAACAGCAGGTGTAAAGTGACCTAAAAAGTTGTTACGCCCACAGAAGCCCTAAATCCTTTAACTTCGCTGGAAACAGATAATTAATTAATATTCAAAGACAGTATTCTCCGTGGGAGCTAAGTTAATCTTTTCAATACACGAACATAATATGGTATTCATTTTTTTTTTACTTGACTTATATTAAACGTAACATAACGTGGTAATTCAGTTGTTTGACAGGTACCAGGCATTCATAATGTTTCTCATTTCGTCTTCTGCTTCACTCATCCTTCTCACTGGAGTCTCTAGCACAAACTTCGTCAATTTCTTCCCAAGACGAATGAAAAACGGCAACAAAAATGTTTACTTCGCTATACAACACCGAATTTCTCATCACATGTATGTAATTGAGGACGAAATCTTTATTTCAGTCATACTTAGAGTCATTATTCATCTCGCTTTACAAAAAGAAAAAAAAAATAGTTTTTTTGATCATATCACATGACTAGAATCAAAACTGGCAAGAGATTGCCAAGCCACAAACTTGAATATTAGGTCAAGTTCGCGTGTAATAAAGAAAAGAAAACTTGACTGGCATTTTATATTATGATACTTATAGTGTAAATGTCTCTGTACTACATGGCCTGACTCAAAGCTGCATAAAGGACTTAAAATTTTAAAAAATGAATTCAATTCTGTACTGCAAATATAAACAATAGTTACCTGGAATCGCCATTGCATTAAATTGGCAACCCAGTCTGAATTTAGGATTATATGGAGTCATAGTAAAACGTTATATAGGGCTACCTGTAGCACAACAGAAAATCCTGAGCTCGATCGCCATTTTAGCCCAACGGCACAATTCAGCAGTAGTGTTCAGAATGACTAGATTCTGAACATTTTCAGTTTTACCATTGTAAACTGTGACGATCTCTCATTAACAGAGTTCAAATCCTGGAATGGGAAGCCAATTTTAAACTTTAGTGCTTTTGTCTCACGATTCAGATAACAAACTGAAGTAAGATGCTCAACACCAAAAATCACGTTCTGCACATTAGCAGTAAGTACCGTACCTTACTGAGATTGTAGTATCCTTAACATTGCGTAAACTATGATACCAATAGTCCTATTTACTTGTTGTGATTGAAGACAATCGTAGTATAGTGAGATAAATCGTCGAGATTCGAACCCTGATCCTCACGATTACGATGCAAGTACCCTTCCACTGTGGCACCAAACTGTAGGTATGGTTGGTGCATTCGCATAAAAGTGGTTTAAATTGTTACCTATCTGCCGTAATTTACAATAGCACGTTACGTACGTTTCAATACTGTGTCCATCTTTATTTTTTAAAGTGATCATTTTTCTTCCTGAGGTTTGTCTGTCCGATCACACTACGCATAAAAAGTGGAGGGAAAGCCCTCTACGGTCTATTCTTAACCGTGTTTTAAACATACAGTTATGGAGAAATTAGCACTCATTAACACCGAGGGAGTAATGAACACAGAAGCCGCGCTAACTTCGTTTGATGAAGTTGTACACTGACACGTATTCATACGCACGTTCTTGTACGGAGATGGGAAGAAATGAAAACTACCTGGAGGACTAAGACTAGAAGGAGTATATCACTGACAAGGATAAATTCAAATGCAGTGAACAAGCTTTAGGTCCGCAAGCACCTATACTTTTAAAATTTATAGATAATAAAAACTAGGTTCAATAGTTTCAGCTGCCTTTAGCTGCTAGGTTGAAACTCAGTGTGGCTTTACCTACCACCTAGCTGCCATTTTAAAACAAATGGTGGTTTTTAGCTGCCATTTTACATTTTCGCAAAGCGATACTGCAAACACCACGCAAATGTTTCTAATTTCTACTGATCAACAGGAAATTGAAACAAGTAGAAGGGCGTCCCGATTGCGGCAGCTGTCAATTTTTACATTCTTTTCTCTAGTTCACAATGGTTCGTGGTGTTCTCAAATCGTGCAAAGTTAATTTAACTCATTTCTCCGGTGTCGTACAATGATAAAATTTTGCACAGTGGCGTAACTCGGATGACAATACAATATTCCATTGTTACTTTGATATATTTCTACATATTTATATATTTTAAAGGCATATATTATTATTATTATTATTATTTTTTAATATGAACTTCTTTATCCTAAAATAAATATTAGCCTGCATCTATGCTGGGTTTAGCTGGTTGTAGAAGAACACTTTAGGATTTGAGTCACAAAATGTTAGCTTGATAAAAAGTATAAACACCGAAATAACTCGAAAAAAAAATAACTTTTTAGAGACATAATTTTCTTAAACAATTTGTACTAAAAAGTAAAAAAAAAAAAAAGTTTATGGATGACTAAAGCATATGGCGCGCCAATTTCAAAATTTATAAAGTGACTATAATTATGAGAGCGTGCACAATGCTTTTCGTTTTAGATATCCATAAACATTTTTTTTTCACTTTTTAGTACAAATTGTATAAGAAAAGTATGTCTAAAAAATTATTAATTAAAGAAAATAGAAATTGATTGATTAATGGAAGAGAAGATATTAAAATTAAAATTGCTCTGAAAATACTTTTTAAATTGTGTGGTAAATTCCTTTACACAAAGACATTGTGTTCTGGGTAATTGTTGAAAAATTCGAGAGAAAATAGGTCGCTGCCGTGACCAGAGCCTGAACCCCAGTTGTCGACCCAGTCTTTCACCATTAGACTCTCCATATCCAAAGAAATTGACCTAGGCCTTGGTTGATTTTTCTTTCAATTATTGCGTCTGATAACCTTAGGTAAGTGGTAAACCATCTGACTTTCGAGGTTCGATCTCAGAAACTACAGTTTCTGCTGTATTTATATTACACAGTAAAAACCTGTTTCTTAAAATTGAGAAGAAAGTTCTTATTTGTGTACCGAGAAACATTTTTCTTAGAAATGAGATATCAGCTTTGTCCTTTAATGAAAAATGAGAAACATACCAGTTTGAAGATAACTGATTTTCAAATTATTATGCTCTCATTTTCAATGAAATGAGAATGCTGATATATCTCATTCCTAAGAAAATTGTTTCTCGGTGTACAAATAAAAACTTTCTTCTTAATTATAAGAACCAGGTTTTCAGTGTGTACGCTTTTGATTTAGCAAGTATATTGTAATATAGTTATACATATTTCTTTTGTCGAGAATTGAACTCCTCTTATGACTGTGTTGATTCCATTCCAAAAACTCAATTCATAATTTTCATATTTCCTATATTTCATCCTTTATTTCCCTTATCTTTTCATAAATGAACATTAAAAAAGTTGGTTTCTCTAAGAACGTAAGTGTTGATCATTAAAAATCCTTCTTAAATCTTTCAGGCAAGTTTATATACTTCCTTGTAACCTTTAAGGAAACAGTTTAAGTTCGTGAAGCTAGAGACACGTTTCGTAACGTTTTATGTGCGTCGGAATAGTTTCATCATTAATCATGTTGATTTGCGCCACTAATCATTCTGTCGAAAATTCTTGTTGAAAACCAAACTTGTCTTGTGTTCAGTTCTAGCTTGGGTCTATAGTTGTGTTATCAAATAAATTTTGAATCTTGGAAAAAAATAAGTTCTATGCTCTCTAAAATATGCATTGACGAAAAAAAAAAATGTGTTGACATTGTTATTAATTGAGTTTTCTCTGTTCTCTTTTGTAAGTCAAATGTTTTTTGTTTTTTTTAAATACGACTTGATTTCTCTCTTGTCTGGTTAACTTAGTTTAAATTTATGAGACAGGAGAAACATGTTTTTAACATGAAAACGTGTTGTATATGTGCTTACATTCTGTTTTTTTATATACGTAACATGTAAAACTTGCAATTTATATGCAGAGTATATTTATTTATCTATTGATGTGGATAAAATATAAAATATTTAAGTAGTTTTCTGGCTTACCAGAAAAATGACTAAACCTGACCTTACCCAAAGAGCATCAAGTTCACCAGATGCAAAAATCTAATAAGCGAACATACTGATGGGACAGAAAAGATTCTTTTTCTTCCGTCATGTTTGGATTGTCTGCCCCATGAATATTACAAACTGTTCCTGGGTATAGCGCCCTATCGATATGTATTTTTATGCATTTGGGTTTCATTTCTTTCGTTAATTCAAAACGAAATGGGTGTTTTCATGCTATTGCATCATTACCCGTATAGAAGTGGCATAATTACCCTTATCTCTCACAATAATATATTTACGTCAAAAATGACTTCAGAAACGTATTTCTCGTAAAATTCTATCCCGGAATGTCATACTACACGACCCCCCCCCCCCTTCCCATTTAAGAAAATCAATCGAAATTCATTATGGCGGACTTCAAGATGGCGGTCATGAAAAAATTACCCTGCAACAGATAGCGCGTTCTACCAAGTACCTATTACTGTGTAATCTGCCTTCCATTTCTTTCAGAAATTTAAGAACATAATGATATTTCTACACTTTATATAATCACTTTCCACATACGGTTTTTGACTTTTATATCGATATCTCCTAAAGTAATTGGGTTCAAGTGGCCAAAATTTGGATGCGCACATCCTAATCATGACGGAAGAAAAAAAAAGAAGATATAATTCTTTTCTACCCCACCAGTATGTTTGCTTGTAAGTAGTACAAATGTAACGATACAAAAATATTATACGTGCACAAATTCATACTTTTGATGTGAATTAAAAATAAAGTGTACAATTCTTTTAGATTTTGAGGGGGGGGGGAAGTTTTGTACTTCAAATAATTGTTATTTGTTCTTTTACTGCCAAACACTATTTTGTCCCTTTGTACAACTTTTTCGTAACACAAAGATAGTGTATCAATAAAAATCTTAGTAGATTAAGAAAAAGTTTACGGGAGCGGACATAGAACGTAAACCATCTCGGTTATAGGCCATTTCTTGAACCAACCGGGATACGATGAACGTAATAAATTTGTCGTCACTTTTCTGGAAGATTTCTCTTTGTATAGCTACTAATTCAAGAATTCGATGCAGAATTAATATGGCGGAATAATATGAGGCCTTATTGTGAGCAATGTGTACACTGTACAAAGTGTTTAAAGTAGAGGAGTTCCATTTTCTGATATATGGAATCGATATCAATATTTAAAACTATCGAAACTTCTATATTGAAACTTGTTATCGATATATCGATTCTATATTTAAGTTCGATATTTAAATTTGAGATTTCGATACGACATTTTAGTTTGTTATTGTCGTCCGAAATTCTTGTTTGATATTTTGAGATGTTAGTTCTATGTTTCGATTTCTTAGTTCGATATGTCGATTTCATTATTTCGGTTCGAAATTTTGTTCGATATTCTAGTTCGATGTTTCGATATCTCGGTTATCAACTTTATCAAGAATAAGGTCGAAGATAACTTTGCTATGGACTCAAAGACAAGAAACCATTATTTGTGGCAACCTTTAACCTTTCCTTAACACATCTCCTGGTACACTTCCCTTCTTAAAGTGACATTTTATTCAAAGCAGAAGTGTCTCAGAAATAATCTCAATAAAGAAATAAGGAAATTCTTAATTATATATGTCATGTTTAAAACTGAACATGACAATGAGCAACTTATAAACTAGAAATTAACTTCATATTAAACAAAATGATTTATTGAGCATTGTTGAAGGTTAAAACAAAAAAAGTTATAAAATTTTTAACAACATCCCAGAGGAACATGCGTTCAATTTAACATGGATTTCAAAAATTTCTACGAACATCATGGATTTATGTGCTTCCTTTACATAAATGACTCAATAGTCCCTTAAACACAATATATGGTATAGTAAAAATAAATAACTGAAGGCTCCACGACGTATTTTTTCTTAGAAATAACGGATGTTTTAGTAGCCCACATAACATCTTTCTTATGGAACTTTCCATTATAATAATCCTTATTTCTAAACAGAAAATAGCACACATTATTTTCCACGAAATATGTTGAAGAGGCTATTGAGTATTTTTTCGAAGGAATTACACGAAACTACTATATTTCTAGAAATGTGTGAAAACACATGTTAAATTGGACGCTTATTTTGCAGAGCGCTGTAGCCAACTCCTTCTCCCTCTTAAATTTGACATGTCGAGTATATGAGCTTACATTAATCCTGAAATGAAAGTCTGTTATGTTATATCAAGGTTGAACATAAATACAAGGTGGCCCATAAAGGGTCATGAAGAGGGTTCAACACAGCATGACTTCGGCATATGATAGTGGTATCCATGGAGTTGCTGGTATTTTATGTACTTTATATAAGGGAGATTTCTTTCACCTTGTGGGTGAAAATTAATTTTCACGTAGATGTCCACCATTATTAAGTTGGCGCGCATCAGCTCTTGCCACAACATTCATCATCAAACTAGTCAATGTTGTCATTGCTGTTGCTTGAATTTCTTCACCGGTGTTCTCCTTCAGCGTGTCTAGATTTGTTGACATACACCAGTTCTTCCAAATATCATCAAAGAAAAAGTTTGGTACTGGCAAATCTGGCGAACGTGGAGATCAAGGAATATCTCTATTTCGTGGGATGTTTCGATGGCTCAAAATGGTCTGAAGGTGTACCAATGTGTCCCTGGCTGTGTGCGCTGTAGCTCTATTTTGCTGGAACCATATTCCAGGCCTGGTCTTCACTGTATGGCACACAAGATTTGTATCGCGCGGCAGTGAGTCACAGCATTGCTATCATGTATCATCATCTACGAAAAAATAAGACCTGAGGACCCTGTGTGAAGTAACAGTAACAGTTACATCTCTCAGTATACAATATATGAGCAGCCAATGTCGTAACCAGTCTCTTTTTCTCTTTATTATTTCCAGGATTGTTCGTCTCTCCCCTATCCTCTTCAGGATATCTTCGTTTTCACATCTCCTGTAGACGAGACAGAAAAATGGCTATAGAAAACAAGACGAGACAGAGCTCTCGCTCGCAATGTAAAGTATACATCTATTCGAGACGAAACACTCTCTGGACAAGATATTTTCGAGACGAGATAGCCTAAATTTCGTCTCGTCGGCAACACTAATCTCCTGTATCCAGCTGGTTTATTCGATTGTTCTCCATGTCCACATTTCAAAAGGTTTCTAATATTCTTTTTCTTCACTGTTTCGTAGAGTCCACATTTCTGCTCGATACAATATTTCATCGTGCATCGATCCGCAGATTCTTTTTTAATGAACGCTAATTTCGCTATCACTATTCTCACCTTTATCTCTTGTTCACATTTCATATAAGGTAATTCCGGGAGAGTCGCCGCATACAGGATAGACTGTGCTTCCCTCTCCCCTAGTTTTGGGAATTGGCAACAGAGTGCGATCGAATGCGACACGCAGAAGCGCAATAGAAGAGAGAGGAAAAATGAAGTGTTTGTGTGCGTGTGTGTTTCTTTTTACACATTGTACGATACATTAATTGAGATAAGTCTGATAATTTTCCTTCATAATTTTTTTTTTTCACTTTACAGTAAATTCGTATTTGACTGTAAAGTACTACATTATTATGAGTTTGCAGCAACAGGATGTTTTTTTTTTTAATCTCAGTCTAGTCATCTAGTTTAGATGTCTAGTCTAGCCATCTTGGTTCTCAAGGTCTATGACTTACGAGGTGCGGCGTCTCACCCAAAGCATACGGGATAGACACGGCCATGAAATCCATTAGATATGCCGCACTTTTTTAACAAGGGACACACGCCGCACAGAATTAATTTAGGCCTATGGTTTGAGATGAATTATGAAACATTGTTAGTGAAGTTATAAATACGTTATGGTATCTATGGAAACTAAATACACTTGTTTATGCGACAATAACTATGAAAATAGTAAAAATACATTTTCATCTTTATTTATTTTTGTTAACATTAATTGAAAATGCCGATATGTTACAAAAGAAAAGCAGGGAACAGTGAGACCCAGAAAGGTTAAAAGAATCAATTGAAAGGATATTTCGTAGTCTAAGTTCATTCATTTCTTTTTGCTTTTCGTTTCGTAGGCCTATTTTTGAATTCTACTGAAACTGGTCTAAACTTAGCCTATTTTTCAACTTGTATTTTTCAGTTAAAATAGGTGGTGAACATAGTCCATGTTTTTTTTTTTTTTTAATTTTTTTTTCTCCCTTACATTGTACCATTGTAGGTACTCTACACTTGACATTAGACAAATAATAAAAACTCAAATATAAAGTACGCCTACATAGCTTAATTTTCCATATTGCGACAGGTTGTTTACAGAAGGCAATTGGAACATCAGTCTGGGCAGAGAAATCACTTATAGTGTTTTTTTATATGCGGCGTATCACCCTTATAGGTGCGGCATTCCACCCATAGCGTGCGGAATGTCAGGAACATAACTGGTCACCAAACTGATTAGGTAATTTTATTTTAAGTACATCATGGGACTTAGAATAATCAATTTTTAAAAAATGTGCGCAATGTAACCCTGATTTACTCTACACACGTATAGTACTACCCTAGACCATGTATATATACTCAGTGGTACTACTCAAATGCCTGAACCTGGATAACTGTTCTACTTTTTCCACTTCCAATCTTCGTAGTTGCTATGGTTAGATTTGTTCCGATTACCAACTCTTTCGTTTTATTTACGTTTATTTTAATTCCTTGTTCCTCACAGCTTTCCTGCAGCTGTTTTAATATCTTGTTAAGTAATGCTATATAAAGTTAACTAAATTTTATCTTTCAGCGAAATATCGTGGGCTACTAAATTATATACTCTAGCAAAATATCATTAAATACTTAATTTTATAGTTTAGTAAATATCATGGGATACTAAATTTCACATTTTAGTAAAATATCAAGGGATACCATTTTATTTCTTTTAAAAAAATATTATGGTTTACTGAACTAAATATTTTAGCAAAATGTCATGGGATACTGAATTTTAGATGTTATAAAAATATTCGGGAGTATATTGAATTTGATAATTTCAAGAAATTGTACTCTTTTTTTAAAGACATCTTTTCAATTATGGGCACAGGTTGACAATTTTTTTTTCCGTTTGCTAGGAAAACATTTTTTTTTTTTTAAATACAGGTATACTGAATATTGGTGGGCTCGTGAATAAAGCGTGGACTATGAGCAGGTTTCAATCACATCAAACAAAAAAGACAGTCGATGTGTGCCAAGTGGTCATGTGTCAGGTTTCACGCTGCAATGGAAGGGGTTCGAAACGAAAGGGATGGAGACAAGAGGGGGAATGGCGACTAATAAGCACGTGTTGACACACACACACATATATCTATATATATATGCACACGCACAACATAAAGATGAAAAAAGAAGTCATTGTTCTTTCGGAGAGACACATTCCAAAACAGAATGAACTGAAATCTTCCCCCTCCCCCCTGCCCACTCCATATCTTCTTGTGTTGTTTTGAGACAAGGGAATGTGCTGTGGTTTGACATAGTATAGGTACTGTTTTGTTGCGGGTGGAAGAGAGGGGGGAAACTTGTATACTACGTTATGAGGGCACAGAAAAGCAGGTGGCGGGTAGAGAGGGGGAGTCTTATGTTGAGCAGAGCAGGTGGCCAGTGAGCCGACCAGATCATGGGAATACTGTCCGGGAACTTTCTCACGGATAAGCTCGACGACATTCGGAACCACCGGTCGGTCTTTTTTGCTCTTCTTTACTTTAACTTCCTTACATTTTATTTTTTAAAGAACACTTTTTTTTTTTATTTTAAAACTTCTGTTGATCGAAGGTACAACAAACACGTTCCAGTGACTTATTTTTCCGAATCGATTCCAAAAGAATGAATGGTGATTGTTTTATTTTTTCCAGTTCCAGTTCCAGATCATTAAGTTGAAAAAAGGTATACAGTACAAATGAAGCTGGTTGTTTCTCAGTTCCTAACCAGATTATTCTCCTCTCTTCACTACATCAATAACAAAAGAACACACAATAAAGAAATTAACTTTAGTATTAGTTTGGGCTCCCGTTAAATAAATACTTAGACGCTTGTCGTGATCTCGAAAGTTACGGGTTTGAATCCTGCCTGGGACATGGTTGTTCGTGGGAATCATTGCATTCATATAATCGTGAGGGGCAGAAGTCGCGAAGTTATTAAAATGGACCATACAAAACAAAGTTTTCCAGTTTTATTTTGAGTTTAAACTTTAAATCTAATTCTCGGCGGGAGGTGCTCTGGAGTTTAGGCGTTCAATCTGGTGGGTTGTAGACAAGTAAGGAACTGCTTGACTAGAGAAATAGTAGTTGGTAAATCCTTCTGTTTGCGTTCGGGAGGTCCTGAGTTCAATCCTCATTCACGTTTTACAGGATTTTCCCTTTGCGGCCAGGCAAATGTCGGGGTCGTACCTTCAACTCGTGCCCTGTCTGATTCCTTCTCACATCATTTCCTTATCCTATCCCAGCCTGAGCTTTAGATACCCACAGACCATAAATAAATTCAACTAGAGAAGTAGTGGATTCCGCTCACGGAAATAACTAAAAGCGGAAATGGAAATTTATTGCTCTGATAACTCAATTTAATTAAAGCCGTTTGACGTAGAACATGTTTCGAGTAGGGTTTTAACTCCATGTATTGATTTACAGTAAGCGCCCTCTTAACAGGCCATGACGGAAGCAGACCTTTGACCGGATAACGAAATGAACGGTTAAACTGATATTCTTTAAACTAAACAATTATAGACTACATCTTTCACAAGGATATTTTTTGGGGAAATGGGATCAAATTGCTTTGAGTACAAAGTTTTTTTGTTTTGTGCAACTCCTTACGGTTTCAGATGTTTTCTGCAAATCTGCACCTTACGTGGGGTTTCAGATTTTTCTGCAATCTGCACCTTAACCAGGTATTTTTTGAACCTGGACCTATGTTTAAGTAATGGATGTTTTCTAGATTCAAGCGTCATAAGCTATTCTTTCCGTGATTTATAATGGAAATACTGTATTCGAGAAGAAATCAATATTTTTTCTACCCCAGCTGAGCGTTCAATTTAATCAATGGGCGACTAAAAGGAGACCGGTTAAGAGGATGTATTTAGATTCATGATGAACTTAGATATCCTTACCTACGACTGTATGCATCTGGGTCGGTTGATAGCAACTTAAATCTGGAGTTAACAATACCCCAATACCCTCAAAGTTAATCTAGGTCTATATAAGTTATAAATAAGGAAATAATTGAGGCGCATGCGCGAACAAACGTCTATGTGACATTTTTGTGTAAGTGGAGTTACTTACAAAACAAAGGTCTCTTATGTGTCCTTGATACGTATTTGCGCTTGGTTTGTGCATATTGCAACAAATGATTTCAGTATTCAGAAATTCCTGGAGTGAAATGTACTACCAAAGCCGTGGTACAAACGTTAAGTTTGCCGTACGTGAGCGCGCGCTTAAGCAATGTATACATTGGACTTGTGGAACAAAAGTCTATGTTACAACATACTGCGTCATCCCGCACTGCGGACAGGATTCAACTTCCTTGCAGTTTTTCTCAATACACATGAAATGTAACATAGACGTCTGTTCACCCATACGCCTCAATTCGAAGTCCTGTTCTATTTCCTTTCCAGCCAAACTAGGAGTGAAAAATATGACATGAGGAATATTGTACGTTTCAATTTATCGTAAACCAATATCGTAAGTATTTATTATACACACATCGTTATTATTAGTATTACTGTTATTATTTTAAAGTAGTACAAAGACAAGCATGGTTTACTGGCATTAATTCATTCCTAGTTTAGCTGGGCTGATGGTGGTTTGCTAACAGCCACGGGTGCTAACTTCCACAATCGGAATTTGGTGCTGCCACGATATTCTTATCGCAGATTTATCTTACATCAACAGCAGTGTGCGAATTAACGAGGGGGATTCCCGGGAATCGCCCCCTTCCCTGGCAAATAAATTTCCCACCCTGACAAATGTATTTTTCGTCCCTGCCAGCGATAAATTTTTCCCCACTAGGAGACGTTTCGATCAAGGTTAGTTAGATAGAAAACCAGAACATTTTTATTTGGTAGAAGTTGAAACTATTTTCATGCAAGTGACAAGGGTATGTGAACTTTTACTAGCAGCTAAAAAGCCTATTTGGAACCCATTTCTTTTGTGATGTTTATGAAGTTATTTCGAGAAATCAGATCATTACAGGATGTTGCTGATCTCCAAAATTCCTTCATCTCTGACCTCTTGGGCTGGTGTAATGCGTGGAACTTGAAAATAAATCCCTCAAAATCTTCTTTTCTTACTATCTTTTTTTAAAGAGGAATCAAATTCCATCTGCCTATTTAATTGAAGACAATCCTATTGCTAAAGTTTCTTCTCAAAAGGCCCTTGGAGTCGTATTTGACGAAAAACTTTTATTTGTTGATCACATGACTTCTGTAACTAACAGTTCTATGCGCTTACTTGGTCTTCTCTATAGATTTACAGAAAAAAACCTTCATTCATTGAGTGTGTTCTACAAAACCTTCATCTCCCCTAAAATTGAACATTGCTCCCCAATTTGGAACATAGCTAGTATTTCTAATCTATCTCATATTGATTCTGTTCTGAACTTTTTTTCTTGCTATAGTCAGAAGAAGAATACCATCAGTACGTAGCCAAGCAAACCCGAGTTATTATCCGTTCTTGGTCTCCACGTACCCTTTTCTCGTCGCAAGCTGGCAGATTTGATGTATTTATACAAGATACTTTACGGGAATCTTAGAACTGGAGAGTTAATATCTCAATTTTACTTTCGTGTTATCTTGTGAATAACCAGAAATGATAACCTGCTTCATTGTACAACGCCTAGGCTAAGTGTACTGCAGTGCTCTTTATTCCATAGACTAGTGTACAATAATCTTGATTCAAATATTGAAATTTTCATCTGAAAACACTTTTCATTGAACGCTAAATATAAATATCTAAGTCATTACTCTTCTGTTATTATAATCGTCATGTTCTTGATATCACTTGCTGTGTCGTTTTAAAATTCAATTTCATGTTATTTAGTTTCTAGTAATGTTATTAGTTTGTTATAATGTTATTTAATTTCTGTGTAAAATGGCAACTCCAGCTGTGTCTGAAACTAATAAATAAATAAACAACTAAGTAGCTTAATGTGAAAGATTTAGTATAATTGGTTAATTAAGTAACCTCCTATTGGAAAATGGGACTCTCTCCACTAGTCTAGTGGCTGCCGTCGCTGACTGCTGATTGTGGGGTCCCGGGTTCGATTACCGGCTGTGCCAAGAGATTCTTTTGCCCCAAAGCGAGAGGGGTCTGGAACGCGGTGCCCACCTAGGATCGTGATAAAAATGGGGAGCTGCTGGGAATAAAAGACAGTGGCGATCACAGTTGAGAGCTACGGCTGTCCTTTCCCAACACGTCTGGTCAGAATGGGAGCAGTAGACCAACTCCTCCCTTCGGGAAGAGGCCTCATCCACTAGTGGATTGAATATGGCTGTGATTTATATATATGCTGCAGTGCCTCATTCAGAACACTTCCAAGGCAACAGTGTGAATTTTACTAACGAACACACACACACGAAGTGCTAAAAATGACAAAAGAAGATGACAATGATTTCGGACACTCAATCTGATTTTCAATTAACATTAATTAATTGTTGAAATCACACATTAATACAAATGTTGCGTTAACGAAGTGTTATGTATCTTTGAACAAATAGAAAAAGTAATAAAATATTTATTTGCAAAGAATTCCAGATCTGCCCAAGTCTGTCATCGTCTGAAAGCCAGCCAGGTAACTCGATCTCTCCTGTGAGTCATCCAGTAGGCCCGTTTCCTTGTCCACGTTTTCATCCGCGGGGGGGGGGGGGG
>JAGDQP010025393.1:6493-26958 GCA_022664845.1 Lepisma saccharinum | reverse complement strand
ATCGTTTAGAAACGGCCGGGTAAATGGAGGTGGCTGAATTCAAACTATCTCTCTACCTGCTTTGGTTGAGGCGCCAACCTGCGTCAGGACAGACGGGCAAAGTGAAACTGAGATCATCATTTGGGCAAGGAGTTCGCTCAAAATAACCACGAGATGAAAATAAAAGAATCTTTTGCTTATATGGACTGTTGAGAACAATATTTCTGTAACTGTATGCCATTTCTTCTTACTTTCTAATATCCACTTTCCTTCTTATAAAATGCAATATTAAAACATTATGATGGCACATGATACAAAAATAGTTAATATTTTTACAATACAAATTGAAATTGTGTAGTTCTCTGGGGAGAAAAAGAAGAGTCTAGCTGAATCTTTTCCTTTGGTGCGCCAACATCTGGAACTGGGAAGATCGTGGGGGAGGAAGATTTATTACAGTTTTTCTGCCTGGACACTAGAATTCTGAGAAAATGGGGGTGAGACGTGTAAAGGAGGGTGGCAAGAAAGTTAAACGAGTTCAACTTCGTAGCAATCTTGCTGATGGGTACGCAAATCGCTAGTCCGACTCGTCTTGTGAAATTGTTACCGATGGAAGGAGGTAAACTTTCCACCGACTTATTGTACCGTGGGACTTAGCCCTAAGGAAGCCTTGACTCCTCCTCTATCGCTTGTTGAAGTGCTTGTCGCTAGTTCTTGTTCCCTGTCTCCAGTATTGAATGGATGCGCAGCGGTCAAGGACATTTATGATTTCTGACGATAAAGAAAGTGCGTAGATTTTGAAGGTCATATCACAAACACAAAAATGTTTCTTCTCTGTGCTTTTGTCACAACTCCGGTTTCAACTTTCAATCAAGAATTGTGGGCGGGTGGTGGTTTGTCATTAGTTTCCATTCCAATTTACCAGAAAGGGAGTGAAGTGTTGTTTGTGAAAAATATGTGAAAAAATAAAGACAATACTATGTATCTATTTAAAAATACATATTATATGGAGCAACTACAATGAAGAAATATTTGCTTCTAAAGTTGGGGTTCACGTAACATGGATATAGAACTAATAGTGAATTTGAACTGTAACAAGCTTGGTAAACCAATCATGTTAATCTAAAAAATAATGTAAAGCTTACAGCCGGTGTGGTAACGACTGAACTATACCCTACGGACGCCACTTCTTTCTAAAGAAGAATAGAATAGAATTTCTTAGATTTCAACTTTTATACCAAACGCCTTAATTCACCACACTTACGCCATGTAACATCCAGAGAATGCTGTTCTCTGAGAACCTTTAAGAGGCTCTAGCACTCTTAACTCCCTCGAACGTTAGTACATTTAAAGAACACTGCAATGTTTTTAACGATTTTCCCCTTTTTATGTTACAAACTTCAAATTTTAGCCACATCTAGAGGAGATACATTTATATTAATGGTATGTCTCAAATTTTTAATATATATAATAATACAATTTAGGTTTTGACTTTAAAAAATGGCAACAGTTAGATTTTTACAACTTGGGCTGACATGTCCCTTCCGCGGTCCGCCTCTTACAGCGACAGTGTTCTCTTTTTCCTCTCTCCATCCTTCCCTCCCTCGCGAAGGTTCCTCGCTCAAGTTGTATAGATCAGATGACTGATAAGCCAGACCTCAAAATAAGGCTTTTTTTCTTTCAACTACAGAGAGATAGAATAATAAAAGAAGTAGCAAAATGTTAGACAACTCGGATGGCGAACCGGTTTGAAATATGACATGAAAGTACGATGATTGAAACAATTACTAAGGTGATTTTGAACATAATTAGATAATAAACTTGCATAGCCAATGTCCAGTGATGATTTTAGAAAATTTCTCCCTGCGGAATTTCAATACAAATTGTGTGATAAACGTAAAAAAACAAATCTATTTTTGTATCAGAAACAAATATAATTTTTCTTGTGTACAGATAGGAATGAATGACTCTCTAGTTTAGACTCCCACGGTTGTGTCTCCTTCGGGTGAAAGGAGACAAATGAGAATGATGAAAAAACTGGTGGAATGTCAAATTGAGAGGAAGCAGAAGGAACCCGAGAAAACCCAGGAGTACGGTGTTTTCCACCTTTGGTGGGAACAAAAGAATTCTGGTGGCGAGATCCTGCAACTTTCCAAGCCACCAAGTAGGCAAGACACCAAAGGCATATGTATTTGACAGTTTTGCATTTGACATTTATTTGACACAGAAAACTTCATAACCGAAGTTCAGTCAAGGACTGCAGTATGTGAAATTACTCCTGAAGAATATTCAAACAGAGAATTGAAGCAGATATGCTGTTAGGCGCTTGTAAACATTTTTATAAAGAAAGAAGATTCTGCAGAGAAAAATGAATTTGTGAAGTTTTACATTTGTAGATACAATAAGCATTAAATTGATATAATTTATTTATGGCCTGTTGGCATTTCAGACTCGGATAGGTTAGGGCAGAGGATGTTGTGAGGTAGTCGTCCAGGACTTAGCTTGTAGATACCATCCCGGCATTTGTCTGAAGCTACTGAGGAAAAAATCCTGAAAAAGCCTTATTTGAAGTAAAATTTATTTATAGCCTTCAGGCATATAAGGCTTAAACCGGGATAAGAGAGAGAACAGAACGGGAGGTATCAGGCAAAGCTTAAGTTGAATGTACCAACCCAGGATTTGCCTGGGGTGACAAAGGAAAAATTTGAAAAACTGCAGTCAAGGTGGCCGGCCACTGAAAATGAATCCAATACTTCCCGAGTGCTAACTGAGCCACGGGCGCTCGGTAGAAAAACTTGTGTCAAGATAGGCCTTCACTGGTATACAGTAAACATCTCGCTACAAAGTATTGTAATGTGAAAATAATCCTTAACTTTGATCCTTATCTATATAAACTTTTGGTATGTAACTTTCTATCATCACATTTCAATCTGCAAGAACTAGTATGTCTCACCTAAAAACGAAAGTTTTGAGTAGCCGATACACAGCCTAAACGGCAGGAGTTAGAAAAACGAAATCTGGTATATGGAGGTACATCATCACCAGTAGATTAAGCAAATGTTTAAAAAAAATGCCCATTGGCCAAGTATTGGTCGTCATAAATGTGGTTAGTGAATATAGCTAATATCAATTTTACTACCATTTTGTCAAAATTACTATTTTAGAAATTATTATAATGTCTTCATGAAATATACTAATTTCGTTTTTACTTGATTTTGAGCCATGAGGGTATTCCGCTGTTGTTCGAGGGAGGAATTATTATTGTTTTCCAGTTAGTAGTAAAAAGGTATTGACCATTTTATATAATTTTTAAAGGTAAACCATGATACTTACTGATATTCATCATCATTTCCTTGTACAGTATCAAAAAATCTTAACAATGTCGTTTCAGAAAACGTAATGGTAACTGGCTATTTATTAATATAAGAAACAAAGACGGATACTGTTACTCAAAAAATATAAATTTGTGACTCACTTTCCTCGCTGGGGTGCGCCCCCAGACCCCTGTAGTTTCCAACACCTGGACTATTCTTTGCACACTGCGGCAGCGAGGAATTTTGGACTACAGCAACAAAGTTTTTTTTTCAAAACTGAGTATTTCAATTTTGGTTGCTTAGAGAGCATGTTTGTGCTTTCTGATTCATTTCTCAAACTACTTTCTATAGCTGCAGTATTTCTTTGAATAAGGTTTGTTATAAACCATAACGCACATTTATGAAACTAAACTATTGTATATATCGCAAGACGTTTGAGAAATAAACCAGAAAACAGATATGCTCACTGAGTGAACAAAGCGAAAATGTTTCAATTTTTTTTTTTTTTTAAAAAAAGAAGCTCCTCAACTACTACCAATACTACTACAACAACAACAACTTCTTACACTGCATAAACCGTGTTGCTATTCATCTTATTGACCCCGAAAACTATACGTGCGGGTTGGGCATACTTTCGTCATACATACTTTAGCCGGCCATATTGGATTCAAGAGGATTCAGTAATAAGAACAAAAGAGGCAGAAAATAAAATAATTGCTGGTTTATTATCTTTCGAAGGTTGTAATATTATATGCCTACGTTCGATTTCGAGACGTCAGCGTACACGTGGAACTCCTTATCTACCGACGGAATTTGTAGCACAGGATTGGATTCTATATAGTTCTGAAGTGTAATAAACGTTTTTCACATTCAGGTGACAATAGAAAAGGTCTATCTTCTGGAGATGATCGGTCCAAGACTATAATATTTTAGACAGCCTGGGAATATGTGAATTTAAGAACGTAAAGAAACCTAATAATGACATGATATTCTTCTGTGCTTTTGGTCTATGCAGTTGTCCGGCTAGCTTACGTTTCTCTTCAGTAATATAAATGTCTCCGCGTTGAAGCTTAAAATCAAGGAATTCAAAAGAAATTTTTCCTGTAAATAATCTGCGGAGGTTTAACAGATTTACCTGTATAGTGACCATAAGAACCTGCTAAGTATTTTAAAATGCTAGAATTACGAGCTGTTTTAGCACGATGGTGTATAAGACTTGGACATTTAAATGCTATTTCGAAAAACGTGCCAGAAATTTCAATGGTGGCCCATTACTTGAGCAGGCAGACAGCAGGGCAAGACATTGACCCAGAACTTTTAGGTAGTGAATTTGCTAATAGGTTTTGTCCTCTAGATGATGATGAAGCAGAATATGGTGCTAAGATTGAATTACCTGGGGTAAAGCTACTAGATATCAGTAAAGTAGCTACTGAAGAATTAAACAGTCTAGAATTATAAAACAGCAAAGATTTGAGGAAGTTAAGGAAGGAGAAAAAGAAAAATTATCGCAACTTTTCCTTTAAAATGAGCATGAAGTTTCACTCACGGATGAACAAAAAGGAACCGATTTTTTTCTTCTGCCTTTCAATGAAGAAAGGATAGAAGGAAATGAAAATGAATTAGACAATTTTATTAAAGATATAGTTAACCCTGTTGTTATTTTGAGAGAACAAAACGAAGATGAATTTGTTATTAAATTACGAACACTTGTTTCGGGAGGAACAGTTTCTTTAAAAAGGAAAGAAAATACATTATTTGATAAGCTTGTAGGTGAGACAATAGTTAGCAATGAAGGTATTTTATTAAGGAAAATATATGATGAGGTTCTACAACAGAAAGGACAAGTAACCATGGTACCATTGAAATTACGCTTTAATGTTCTTTGAGCAATGCACGACCACTAAGTGAACAAGGTGGGGTTACCGTCACATTAAAACGTGTGAAGAAACAGTACTCATGGTGTAATATAAACTACGGCACGACTAATTATGCTCTTTCATGTAGGGCTAGCGCGATATTTGAGCCGACCACTGGGAAACAGCCGAGACTTATGGCATCGAACCTAGCAACAGACATAGCTTAAGTACTATATTGAGATTTAATGGGACCCTACCGAGCTCCAAGGGCACGTCCTATCTATGGTTGGGAACCTTCATTGATAAGTTTTCGAAGCACATTACTTTGAAACCCATTAGGACATCGTTTGCAAGGACAATTTCTTCTGCTTTAATTGAAGTATTTTGTGAAACTTTATCTTTTCTAGTATATGTTCCGACAACCACTCTGTATTTTCAGGCTCGTTATTCCGTAGTACACTTGCTCTCCTGAAAGTCAAGGGTATATATATATGAGCTCCTGCGTAGCTTATTCGTAGCCACTTCAGTGCAAGCGGTCTCGGGTTCGATTCCCTGTGGGGGCTCAAAAATTTCTGTGTTGACCCAGCATCGTGAGGACAATTGGTGAGCTGCTATGAATAAAAGACAGTGGCGATCACAGTGAGAGCTTCGGCTCTCCTCTCTTAACCCGTCTGGTCAGCGTGGGAGCAGTAGACAGTAGACCAACTCCTCCCTTCGTGGAGAGGTCTCATCCAGTATCGGATTGAATATGGCTGTGATTTATTATATATATATATATATATATATATATAATTATAAGTCCGTTTCGCCCCAGGGATAATTTGGCAGAATTTGGAGTCAAAAGAATCCGTCGATAAATACCATTATATTGTAACAACATGATGCATGGTATTTGCTGTTAAAATCAATTCAGTGTGCATTAAACTCGAGAGTCAGTGTATCAATCAACCGGGCTAAGTGCACACTCTATAATATATGTACGAGATTTGCGAAACCCATTTGCATTAGAACTCAACACTGAAGTTGAAACAAATAAAAGATTATCCCTTCAAAATTCGTAAAGGATCTTGCAGAACGGTTTAAACCTGTAAGGTTGTTTGTGTTTATAAATCTAGAGAAACAGAACAAACAACAGGCCAAATACTATAATAGAAATAGAGCTGAGCACATCTTCAGAGTTGGGTACTTGGTCTGGCTGAAAAAGGTAAATCTGTCGTCTGCCAAACGTAAGATCGCAAAGAGATTTCTACCAAACTGGAGAGGACCATGTCGTATTATCAGACAGGTAAATGAAAATAGTTTTGTAGTCAGACATATAAAGACTGCTAAGATAACAAAAAACAATTGTGGCTTCTTTAAGAAGCACCATAAAGTACCGGATTTCGTACAAGTTATCGATTACACCACAAACCAACAAAGAAGTTGACCGGAACCCAGAGAGGAATTACGTCCCCATCGTTACAATTTACGTCAGAGATAAAAAGAGGATACAAAAAAAGGAAATTGAATTTCCTAAACTAGCTTCTGTTCCATAGAAGCGCAATAGCTGCCTGAGTAGACCGTGTTAAAATTGAGGTTTACAATTCTTCGATAATTCAGGTGCAATTGAAGCACTCTGATATCCATGCAATGCCCTTCTATTTTGAGATTATGGGCCAACGGGGATAGGAATGTCGCGCGAAATCGCGTGAGCGGAATATATGCAGTAACCTTGGATGGAGTACGCCGTCTGGGAAGAAGGATAGATGGAACAATAGTGAAAGTGGAATGGTTTTTAAAAGAACAAACTGTGTTTTGATAGCAATTACACGAAATATTTTTTTCGAAAAACAAAAAGTGTATCTTTCAGTGTTTCGTGTATATAAAGTGTTCATAGATAAAGTGAAATGGACTAGTTTAACCTAGAAAGACATTTAAAACACTATGTGAAAGCACAGGTAAAATTATATACACAGAGTGAGTCTAAAAATTATTGTGGTGAAATCGAAAACAAAAAAGAGACTAAACGTAACATTAAAATTTTTAACTAGAATTTACAAATCATATAGTTGAATATAACAACAATTGCTCAAATACAAGAATATTTTAGACATTAAAAGTGTTTGTTTACAGAAGGGTAATATGTAACAAACATGGTAAACCCTCTCAAATATCATGTAAAATATGCCATTTTTTTAAAAAATTAACACTTATGTATATTATAAGTTTTTAGGCATTGATTTTTCCAGGTCTATAATTAGTGTACATATAATTTGTCTGTAATTTGTTTTCTGTGTGTGTAACCTTATATTGTTTATTGATTTTTCCATGTGTAGGTTATTTTTCTGTAATATGCTATGTAATTGTATTTCTAATTTTCATGTATTTCTTATGCCATATATTCTTTTAGATTAGTTTACAAAAAAGAGGGAACTTGGATACTGTGTACTGGACTCAGAGGGGCGGTAAGAAAGTGTGGGAAACTTTTACTCAATCCGAGACGATTCTTTAAATCGCTGTTGAAACGAATGTGTCGGAACCCGTATATAATGAGAGCGCATCTCGCTGAACACACACGTAATGACCGACTGACCACTTCAACACTTCGAAGTCCTTCAGTTGTGATGACCAGAAGTAAGATCCTAGGTTCCTTCGAGACTTGTATTTTTATATTTGAATCTGGAGAGCAAGTAATAGTTCAGTACACAGGTTTAATTTCTACTTTCCGATCTATCACACTATGAACTACTATGTTTCATTGGAATTTATTATGAAATAATTCTTTGCTTCTCAATTTATTTGGGGGGAGACCGAGGGACGAGATACTGTGTTTCCAGAGTAATGCAATAAGGATACGGAATTAGAAATATGACTCCGTTAAAGGGGAAGAGGGAGCTGAACCTCTCTCGTCAGTACTTTTGAATTAAGTCAAATCCCAATGAAGGGAAACGACAGTGGTCGTTTTGCCTAACAATGTGTATTTTCCATGAAAGGCTCACAATAAAGTCAAGAAAACTCAAGCTTTGCAAACTAAACTAAATGTACCTCTACGGCGGAATTGCGATGAAAGTAAAACTCTGTCGAAATTCCCTACTCCGAGTGACAGAGAGTATGTGTGATGACGTGTGAATTCTTGTAATTAATTAATTGGTGAGTCACGTATAAAAAGCCCAGGCTTGTCGTGAGGCCTCGTTTGCTTTTCCTGAATTCGAATAAATGTTGCCGTTCTCGCTCTACGCGAGCGGGCATGGGCTGTTGCAAACCATTGAAGCTAAGAGGATAAGCTATAACGCAATATTATTAGAATTTGATACATTAAACATAATCTGCATTGAAGGGATCATGGCATCAGAGCCAAGGCCGAGTTTTCGTTGAAGTGCGGCCGACCTTTGTGATAGGGAAATAAAGCCGACCAAAAATTATACAGGCGAAGTCTCTTTCCTTCGACTCTGTTCTATCAAGTGAGAAATAGCCCCCAAGTATTAATTTGTAACTTCCCAAGTGTGTCAGTTGAGTGTGTGCTATTTCCCTCCAAAAACTATTAAGGTATTTTTTCTTTACTTTAAGAAAAAATGGGGGGAATATTATAGGAATATCCGAATTAGAGAAATATGAAAAAACAGAATAAATCTCTAGCCAATAAAGTACAAGCTTTCCAAGTTTAAGCTTTCGAAGTACAAGCTTATGTATATTCATTCTGCCAAAAGGTTTCCTGATGTTAAAAGTTCTCAGAGAACAGCATTCTCTAATTTTTCTCTAATTCGAAAATTACTCTAATATTCCCCCTATAATTTCCTTAAAACAAAGAAAGATTACCTTAATGGTTTTTTGGAGGGAAAAAGCACACACTCAACTGACACACTTGGGAAGCTACAAATTAATACTTGGGGACAATTTCTCACTTGATAGAACAGAGTGGCGGGATACAGACTTCGCCTGTATCGTTTTTGGTCGGCTTTATTTCCCTATCACAAAGGTCGGCCGCACTTCAACGAAAAGTCGCCCTTGGCTCTGATGCCATCATCCCTGATGTATTTTCATTCTACCAAAAGGTTTCCTGATGTTAAAAGTTCTCAGAGAACAGCATTCTCTGGATGTTACATGGCGTAAGTGTGGTGAATTAAGGCATTAGGTATAAAAGTTGAAATCTAAGAAATTCTATATAATTCTTCTTTAGAAAGAAGTGGAGTCCGTAGGGTATAGTTCAGTCATTACCACACCGGCTGTAAGCTAGTAAACGTATATGTAACAGAACATGTTTATGACTTCAGCCATCTTATGCTCAGGCCAGGGTATGGTGGGTGGCGGGAAAGTACATTGGAAAGGAGTTGTTCGGGGGCTAGTTTATGGGTATCATGTTAACAAATATTCCTGGAAAATTTTAATCAGGATGAGCAGCTTCAGCCATCGTTCCCATGACTTTACGATTGCTAAGACAACTTAACTACGGCAACTCGGTGAGGACTAGCAGCGTGAATTGAATTTATATACGGTTAAATACGTTATGAGGGGAAATATTACACTGTATTTTCTGGGCTATTAATCATTCCCTATCTGTGCCTTGGATGGGAAAATTTTTACAAACTAAAATTGAATGTAATATTTTTTAACTTGTTCTGATGTGTAGAACCTTAAACGGAAGTAATTACTATCAAACTTATTAAAAACAAAAGCTTTGCTACAAAGGGAGAACCCACAGGAAAAAGGGAACTTTTCCACGAATCTATCCAAACATATATTTTAGGTATATAATTGAAGGGCTTGGGGGAAGAAGGGCTAATCCCACTCCTCCATGAAAAATGAGTTTTGTGGCTGAAGTGTAAGCTAGTGTCATCTAGTGTTTACTTTATGAAATAAATGCATTGTGGGATATGCCCAACACCATACAATAGGCATTATAACAATTGATGGCGATTGAACTGTTCAGCTTCTTGGTAGAAGAAGGGCCAATCCCTCAATGCCGTCTTAGTACTTTCCACTGTTTTAGGTTAGATCAGTTTAGGATAAGTTAGGTTTGTATTTGTAGCAGGAAGTCATGTACTGTGGTCTTGGTGTCCTGTCATTGCAGATCGAACGGAAGATCAGACAGAAGATCGAAAAAAACACAAACGCGATAGGACGGTTGTGAGGGATACTCTCACAAACAGAATAAGCCTATCACTATCACGGCTAGTATTCCAATCTCCAGCTAGACGGCAGCACATATCAATGGACAAAATTTTAAAAATACAGAAACGAAATAAAATCAAAAGTGACCGATGGTGGGTTAAACGTAACATTGTGAGGTTATGATGCATTAGTTCCATTCCTGTTGTCAATTTTTATTGTCCATTTGCAGGTATATTTCCAATAGCAATTTGTATCTACTCCTAAAAAATAAAATACCTACGTTACTTAGATTTCTTCTACATCACAAATACTTTAACTGCATTTCTCTCCAAATCATAAAATTGTGGGATAGGCCCTTCTTCCACTGACCACTTCAATTAGTTGTAGGTGCTAAGCCTCTTAATAGTCTTCATTCCAAGAGTAGTCATGTAGTCTACTTCGCGATTCCCATTACCACCTTACCTAGCTTTCGAGACTGAAGTCAACGGTATCTTAATTCACGTAAATGATCATTTTTCATCAGGATGTTGGATCGAAGTCGAGAACAATAACTATCACAATAAGCAGAAGCTGGTTGCAGAATGCTTCCGTGTGTTGTTATGTACAGTCTTTCCTCTTTATTTATGCATTATAATCTTTAAAGGATCTCATGTAGCCTTGGCTTGGGCCAGAATAGGGTATGGGGAGGTTGTTGGAAGAAATTCGGACAGGGCCTATTTTGAAGGTACTATCTCGACCTTTGCTTGATGAAAAACCCAGAAAAACAAAACTCGGTCAGGATGGCAGTCGCTGGTATCTTCCCCAGGATTTTCCGATGTCTAACTCAACGCTCTACCTAGTCAGCTACGGCCGCTCGATCTTTTCGGATTATATTCTTAAATTTACCAAATACAAATATCTATCGACGCCTAGTTCTTTGTAGACTCCAATTTCATCTAAGTGGACGATAGACGTTTGTCAAATTGAACGTCATCTTTAGTCAACTTACCAGGTTATACTCGATAACAGTTTATAATAAGGTAAATCAATTTCAGTGTAGATATAGGCGTCACTTAGGTGGAGTTGGAGGGACACCGCGAAGGGTTAACTGCTATACCAGAACTGTCGTCAATATAACACTACTTATAACACGCCAGACATGTACACGTTTTTAAATTGCAGTTGTGTCTCGAAGGGTCAGGAATTCCCAACAATTTACTTACTTACTCTATGGTTTACCGAACTCACAAGATCATGGATGTAGTAACAAACGTTCGCCATCGGGATCTAGTCTGGGCAAGATCAAGCTTGTTTTCATCACAAACACCTACTTCTCGAAGATCCCTTCTAATATTGTTCTTCCAACGTCTTCTCGGTCTTCCCAACGGTCTATTTGCCTCCGACTTTAAAACCAAGATGTAATTGTAGCACTAAACTATATAAGTTCCCTTATAATGAATGAAACAGGAACTAGGCTCGATAAGGATGAGTAATACGTTCTTTATTCCGTAAAGTAAGACTTGTACCACAAACCAACGTTATCCCGTGGAAAAAGGAAGCATCTACAAACCAAACATACAAATAAATCATTCGGTGATATATACGTCAGTTTGAAATAACTAATACTCAAAACATTACCACAATGGTCACTATTCAACAACTCAATCAGAAAACAAAAGCAAACGTAAATCTTAAATATGTTTTGTTCCACGAATCCATTTATTTAATTTGCGCAAAATGTCGGAACGTTACCTTAGCAATTCTCCCCCGGCTTCACTAAGGAATCTAAGTGTATGGTTGTACATAAGCCAAGGCCAAGTCTATATTATCATCATCTATCAATTCGAATACCAATTCTTTAATATTGTTGAACTCAGGACATTGCAGAGCCTTTTCATTCCATATTTCCTCAATATTTTCTCTAAATTTGCCTTCGTTGATTTTACTGTTTTGTTTTTTGTTACTTTTTTGTTTCTCTATTTTGCTTTTCTTTGTGGTCTTGGTTTAGGGGAATTATCTTCTGCCTGGATGAAATTTTGTATACAACATGATTGATCAGGTTCTGAAAAATGTAATTCGTCGTTTTCATTATGATGTGATTTGATCACTACCTGTTCTTGTAATTCGGATATATATTCTGAAGAATTGCTGACTTGACTAAGCAACGAATCGCTTGTAGGTTCACCTACCGACAATTTGTTCTGCACGAGCTTTTGAATCGAGGTATCCGAATGGTTAACGATAGGCTCTATTATAGGTAATCCCCCTTGTCTTGTTGGCCCTGAATCTCTGGATCCTCCACTGCAATATGTGCAATCCTTTCATCGTATGTTATTTCTGAATTTTGACCTTGTGCTTCTAAAGGTGGATACGATCCAGTTTCCTGCTCCATCCAGTCTTGCAAAGAAATAAAACTTTGCTCCTCCATGTCTGAGTTTTCTTCCCAATTGTTTCTGCTATTGCTTCCTCGTCTGATATTGAATCTATGATTGTCGTATTAACTGATTCTAATAGCTTCAATGCTCTGTGCCTTGTCTACTATTCTCTGATGTTCATCGCATTCGACCCCTAATTGTAATATCTTATCACACCATTTAATTGACTCATAAAATTTACCTTGCTTAAAGAGAGATGTCGCTATGTTATTATACAATATTATATTTGATTTGTCAGTATGCAAAGCTGCGGCGTAATACTTCAAGGCTTCCTGCATATTTCCCAATCTATGAGATTCATTTCCACATTCCTTACTTTGATTCGCTACCTCTTTATATGACTCGCTATCCTTTAATTGCATAGCCATTTGAAATATTGGCGTAACCTCTGATTGATTTATAAAGGACTCTTTTGCCATAATCTTTACACACTTATTCAATTCGCTGCGCTGGTTAGATTCTCACATTTAACTTGTAACTCACTAATCTGTTTCATTAGTGTATCCCTAATTTTTGATACTTAAACCTTAATTACTTTGCATATTTTGGGATCTATGGTATCAGACGAATCTGTAATTACTTGATATGTAAATCCTTTAATAGAGGATTGGTCGATTAACATGTTATTTGAGACGCACTCTCTTTTGCGAGTTGAATTATTATCACATGAGTTTAATTTATGCAACCAATCCGGATAGACTCTATTAAGACCTTCTTTACCCAGCACTTGATGATGCAAAAACCCATTTATTACCAGAAAATATAATTCAAACAAACGGCCGTTCAACTGTACATATAATTTGATTTCACCAATCACTGTTAATGATGAACCATTAATGAGTATGAGTTCCTGAAAAGCAGGTTTTATAAGTGTATCCAAATGAATAGTTTGTAAAAGTTGCCATGATATTAAATTATATGAAGTACCTGAATCTATCGCAAATGGGATAGCAAAATGTCCTATATGAATGAAGAACTCATTCGAATTATTTGCCATTGAATCATCTTCGGTCTGAATACCTAATACATCATCTATGTATGTTGCGTGAAGCCTATTTACTACATTAGCTTCATCATTATCATTATTGGTATGTTGTAGAGGTTGCTGACTTATACGTTTACCCATAAATTTGCAATAGGGGCTATTACGAAAGTGGCCCTTCATGTGGCAAAGCAGATTTGCTTTGCAATTATTGTGTTGGTGTCTGTACAAACAACGCGCACAATAGATTATTTTTGCTGACTCAGAATCATTATCCCTTGAACTATTTGATGACAGGCTATGCACTGTTTCAAAAGGTTTGTAAGCCGTTTTCATTGACGCTACATCTGCGTTTACTTGCTCTACTACTTGTGCTAGTTCAACTGCTCTTTCAAACGAAAGCTTGACCTCTGACAACAAACGCTTACGAATACCATCATCCTGAATACCTAAGACAAATTGGTCACGTAACATAGTGTTCACATAATCACCATAATCACAATTTATTACTTGACTTTTAAGTTGTGTTACATACTGTTGTATTGTTTGGTGCTCTTGTTGTTTAAGTAGGTGAAACCTGTAGCGCTCTATGATTTCGGTCCTTTTTACATCAAAAATTTCCACTGATTTACTCTTTACTTGGTCGTATGTTAATTGATGTAAGGAACCTGGTAAGCATGCGTTGCGTAGCATTTCGTACGGCTTTGAGCCTATTATAGAATATAATAAACTTAATTTCTGGTATTTTGAGCGCGCAAACATAATGTTCAAAACGTTCGATATAGCTATTTATTTTAGGATCATTTGTATCCACTGGTTCCAATAATTCTGTATTAGACCACATCCTTGTTTCCATATTCCACTACCGAGATGCGCCAATGTAGCACTAAATTATAAAAGTTCCCTTATAACAAAATGAATGAAACAGGAACTAGGCTCGATAAGGATGAGTAATACGTTCTCTATTCCGTAAAGTAAGACTTGTACCACAAACCAAAGTTATCTCGTGGAAAAAGGAACCATCTACAAACCAAACATACAAATAAATCATTCGGTGATTTATACATCAGTTTGAAATAACTAATACTCAAAACATTACCACAATGGTCACTATTCAACAACTCAATCAGAAAACAAAAGCAAACGTAAATCTTAAATATGTTTTGTTCCATGAATCCATTATTTAATTTGCGCGGAATGTCGGAACGTTATCTTAGCTGTAATATAATCTTCATTTTTCTCCCATCCGAGCTACATGGCCTGCCCATATTAGTCGTCGTGATTTCATTATTTTTACGTCGGCTGAGTCGTACCAGGGCTTTATGGAGAAAATTCATCAGAAACGTCAACAACAGGTAGATAGGAAAAGACGGAGAGAAGGAAGAACGTGAAGTGCTTGCATAAACCACAGAGGGGATATAAACTGCTCTGAAAAAGGCACAAAGAGAAGAAGGTAACCTCTCTTTGTGGAGGGAAAGAAGTAATAGAAAACTGGAACTGGTGAACAATACACAGGAAAAAATAAAATGTGGAAAATACGACAGATTATTCCCCATCTTCAATAGATCAGGAATGAACGCAATCAACTGATTGTTATGATATAGGTCTATTTTTCGAAGAGAAACAACAATTTTTAACAAGTTAGTAAACCACAATAACAGTTTTTCCAAAATCAAATCAACTAGCACCATACCATGTAATATCATGGCCAATATAATGTTTACATAACTTTATACATGATTTTTCTGTAAGCCTAGAAGATAGGCCACCCAACTAACGTAGAGTGGGCGATGTGTGATTCTGAGAGTGTGTGCGTGAACGAGCAAGGGTTGGAATTTCTTTTCTTTAAGAGACATCATTACCACATGTCCTGATTTCTGCAAAGATATTTAGGGTTTCTTGTAGTCTGTAGGAAATAATAAAAAAAAAAAATTAAGAGAATTCGAAACACCAAAACAGGGAACCTAACGCAATTTTTACTTCAGCTGGGACATTAGTTGAAATATACTCAAATATGTAATTTAAATTGTCCAGTAGATACGATCCTTGCCGAACATGGAGAAACGAAAATGAATGTTGAAACCTATGGTTAGTAGATAATTATTTCTTTCTTAATGAATCTAGTATTCCATAGAACACTAACGTTATGTACGAAAGACAAGACAAAACGTCTGTTTCTAAAAGTTCTTAAAAATGGGGCACAATATTTATGCCTTATAATTTCTGATATTATGTTGTTATTTACGTTACAAAGAAGATGTTAGTAGCAAAATACACAATATATGCTGCGTATAGTAAATGTAATTTATGGGATTGTCGCCCCAAAAGGCTTCTGCCACTAACTGGGAGGAGACCCATTAATTCCTCTTGGTAAGGCTTAAGGGAACCGACCGGGGTAGACGCCTAATGTCCCACCCATACGTTCACGTCGTGGGGCCTGTTGGAATCCAAGCAACTACTTGGAGAACGAACATAGATGGGCTGCTCACCAACCCGCAATAGCAGACAGCGTGGTGAGTCAAATGTCAGCACCCCTCCTTTCTTTACACATAATGTTACAAGTAAGGAAACAGCCTCGGAGGACCTCTACCCGGAAGACGGAATGCAGCTCGCAACGGCAGCGGTCAGTCCTGCAGGAAGTCAGAGGGTCAAAATGCCCGGTTTTTTACTGTATAATGCTAGGACATCGACACGGCAACTCGAAAGGACCTATACATGGCACCTCTGAACTGTCAGTCACTTGCAGGAGAGGACAAATTAGAAGAATTGCAGAATTAACTAACAAGGATTAAGTGGGACATCATAGGATTATCTGAAGTGTGGAGGAAGAACCAAGAACAATTGGAACTACCGTCGGGGCACACATTCTACTTCAAAGCAACACAAAATGGAAAACCAACAGGCGTTGACTTTATAATTAACAAAGACCTGTAGTCACGGATCACAGAAATTGAAGGAATTTCAGATAGAATCGCACGGGTAATACTAAAGATAAGCAACATATACAATATGGAGTATATGCTCCAATATCGTCACATCCGGAGGAGGAAATCCAAGTTCTATACGAGGAGATACAGAGGATTTTGGATAGTAGCAAATTGCATTACAAAATTGTAACGGGAGACTTCATACGAAAGTAGGAACTAAGCAGAGCAGTGACACGAAAGTGGGAAAGTTTGGATTTGGCAAAAGAAACAAGAGAGGAGAGAATTTAGTGGAATTCTCAGAAGCCAACAAACTGTTCATTTAAAGTAAATTTTTCAAGAAACCGCCCCAGAGGAAGTGGACAGGGAGAGGCCCAAATACGACCAATAACGAAATAGAATACGTTCTATCAAATAACAGGGAAATTCTGCAAGAGGTGTCTGTTCTGAACTGTTTCAAAATCTCGAGTGATCATAGAATGGTGAGATATAAGCTGAAACTAAATACTAGACTAGAGAGAAACAGGCTTATCTGAGGAAAACCGCCACTTTTAAATCTGGAAAATCTAGGGAAAAACAAAAAGATATTTGAAATAGAACTAAGCAAGAGATTCAGTGCCTTGTAAGAGTTAGAGGATGAAGAAGACATCAATAGCAGAAATAAAGTACTCACCGAGATAATAAGAGAAACAGCTAAGAAAATAGAACGCACCAGAAAGAATAAAGAAAGCAAAATCTCAGAAGAAACTAAACTCTTGATGAATAAAAGAAATGAACGAAGAGGAAAATTACATAAAAACGATTTAATATATACAACTAAATAAAACTGTGAGGAAGAAAATAAGACAGAGTGCACGAACAAATAACAACAATGTTGTCAAAAATCCAATCGAGGAAAACAATAGCCTGAAGAAACCCAAACAGCAGCTCATGATAGGGAAAAGGCTAATAATTACAGTTAAGAGACCAGACGGGACCGTAACACGAAATAAGGAAGAAATTATAAAAATATTTGAAAATTTCTACAGACAATTGTACTACTCCGAAGAAGAGCTAGGAAATCAATACTCAGAAGAAAATGACATAGATGTCCCAGATGTAATGAAAAATGAGGTGATAAAATACTTCGAGGGATGAAGAATGGAAAATCGCCAGGAGAAGATGGGCTCACAGCAGAGATGTTTAAATGGGGAGGTGAAAAATTAAGAGAAACTGGCGAAATTATTCTCAATGTGCCTGAGGAAGAGGGAAATACCGTCAAGTTGGAGTAATGCTGTTATTGTTTTATTCTACAAGAAAGGGGACAAAGAACGCGTCGAAAACTACAGATCAATTAGTTTACTGTCAGTACTCATCATCTACAGTTTGAGAACTCAGGTTCGTAGCTAGGTTCATAGCCCCCATTTCGATTCGGTCTCCTTGGCAGCAGTACTTAAATCACTTGAACATCAAGGAATCGAAAATGCATAGATCAAGCTACTGCATAACATTTATTCGACTGCCACATCTGTCATTAGACTACATCAAGAAATTGAAAAATTAAAAGTTGGAAAAGTAGTAACGCAAAGAGATTCAATTTCTCGAAAACTGTTTTCTGCGGTCCTGGAGATAGTGTTCCAAAATTTAAACTGGGATGAAGTTGGAATTAAAATTAATGGCGAATATCTTCATCACTTACTATTCTCTGATGATATAGTCCTATTTGCTTCAAGTGCAGAAGAACTACAAACCAGAATGGAAGAAATGAGTAATGAGAGTTAGAAAAAAAAACACATTAAAATCAATTTAAGTAAAACTAGAACCATATACAATCAACATGCTGAACGAGCGAAATAAACATTAGCGGAGAGACAATCAGTATAGTTGATGGGCATGTTTACCTAGGGCAGCCCATAACATTGAATGCCAAGTGACAGATCGATTAAATAGAAGATGTAAAATGGCGTGGAGTTCGTTTGAAATACTACACTTTATTTTCAAAAGCAAACTACCAATGTGTCTGAAGGGTAAAATTTATGATCAATGTGTCTTATCTCTGATGATGTATGGCTGTGAAACTTAGATATTGAATGTGTAAACGACTCAAAGATTGAGAGTCACACAAAGAGCAATGGACAGATACATGCTAGGAATAACCAGGAGGGACAGGATGACAAATGAAGGTATTCGCGCACAAACAAAGGTAAAAGATGGAACAAGACTGCGAAGAATATAAATTTGAAATGGGCCGGTCACATAGCTAGACGAACAGATGGAAGATGGACGACAAATGTACTACATTGGATTCCTAGAGAAAAGAAACGACCGAGACAACGTCCAAATGCAAGTTTGATTGATGAAAATAATAGTTTTTCAGGAGCTACATGAATGAGGATGTCAGCAGACCGAGATATGCGGAAAGAAAAGGGGGAATCTTTCATCCACGAGTGGATAGAAAACGGCTGAATATGATGATGATATATATATATCATGGGGAGGTGAAAAGATGAAATGGGGAGGTGAAAAGATGAAAGAGGAAGTTGCTAAATTATTCTCGATGTGCTTGAGGAAGAGAGAAATACCCAGAAGTTGGAACAATGCCGTTATCATTTTGTTGTACAAGAAAGGGGACAAAGAACGCGTCGAAAACTACAGACCAATTAGTTTACTGTCAGTCCTATACAAAATGTTCACCAAAGTTATTTTGAATCGTATTGAACGAGACTTGGATTTTAATCAGGGAAGGGAACAAGCCGGATTTCGTCGTGGATTTAGCACAATGGACCACATACAAACATTGAATGAAGTTATGGAAAGGACTAATGAATATGAACTTCCATTATGTTTGGGATTCATAGATTTTGAAAAGGCTTTCGATTCGGTCTCCTTGTCAGCAGTACTTAAATCACTTGAACATCAAGGCATCGAAAGTGCATACATCAAGTTACTGCGAAACATTTACTCGACTGCCACTTCTGTCATTAGGCTGCATCAAGACAGTGACAAATTTAAAGTTGGAAAAGGGGTCAGGCAAGGAGATTCAATTTCTCCGAAACTGTTTTGTGCGGTCCTGGAGAGAGTGTTCCAGAATTTAAACTGGGATGAAGTTGGAATTAAAATTAATGGCGAATATCTTCATGATTTACGGTTCGCTGATGATATAGTCCTGTTTGCTTCAAGTGCAGAAGAACTACAAACCAGAATGGAAGAACTGAGTAACGAGAGTTCGAAAATAGGCCTTAAAATGAACTTAAGTAAAACAAAAGTAATGTACAACCAACATGCTGCAAAGAAGGAAGTGAAGATTAACGGAGAGACAATAGGCATAGTTGATGAGTATGTTTACCTAGGCCAGCTTAAAACATCGAATGCAAAGTTGACTGATGAAATAAATAGAAGATGTAAAATGGCGTGGAGTTCTTTTGGAAGACTACACTTTATTTTCAAAAGCAAACTTCCAATGTGTCTGAAGCGTAAAATTTATGTGTCTTACCTGTAATGATGTACGGCTGTGAAACTTGGACACTGAATGCGCAAATGACTCAAAGATTGAGAGTCACACAAAGAGCAATGGAGAGGTGCATGCTAGGAATAATCAGGAGGGACAAAAAGAGAAATGAATGGATTCGCGCACAAACAAAGGTAGAGGATGTAATCAAGACTGCGAAGAAGATGAAGTGGAGATGGGCCGGTCACATAGCTAGACGAACAGATGGAAGGTGGACGACAAATGTACTACAGTGGATTCCTAGAGAAAAGAAACGACCGAGACGACGTCCAAATGTAAGATGTGTAGATGAAATCAAGCGTTTCTCAGGAGCTACATGGATGAGGATATCAGCAGACCGAGATATGTGGAAAGAAAAGGGGGAGGCCTTCATCCAGCAGTGGATAGAAAACGGCTGAATATGATGATGATGATATATATATAT